>JXXA01009136.1:0-19899 GCA_000956255.1 Anopheles punctulatus | reverse complement strand
TTTTTTTTGTGTTTGTTTTTCATTTTGCTATCGTCGCACCAGCGACACAAGAACATTCCGATAGTCATAAGTCATGTGTCACAGCCGAAAGTGACAGAAGGTGGATAAGATCGACCTTGTGGGGAGGGAAAAACGAGCGTTCCGACAAGGCTCACCTGTTGTTGTGCGGAATATTGTTGCTGGCGGTTGTGTGTGGACGAATCGTAGAAGCTCCCGGTTCCGGCGCGTCCCAGTGTGCTCGACCCGGATCGGGTCTGGGAGGAGACGGTGGGCGGTGATCCGAGTTTCGTTTCCTTCGTCCCACTCGCAGCCGCACCCGGCAGATGATGCAGATGATGATGGTGCTGCTGCTGCTGCGACGGTTGGTGAACGTTGCTGGAGGTGCTGTTGCCGGCACGTTTCGGAAGTGTCGCGTAACTGGGCGGCAGCTCGTTCGAACATTTGGGCTTCACCGGCGACGGGATGGACGGGATGCTGGTGAGCGGAATTTCTGTCGAGTTTGATGCACACAAATACAGGATTAATCAGTGCGAGGTGCGCTTGAGGTGCGTCCTTGCGGGTAGATTTATCGTCCACTTACCCGACTCGTCCGGCGTACCGTTGCTGCCGGACAGGGAAGCGGAAGTTCCGCTCGTAATGCCACTCCCACCACCACCACCGCTCGACTGCGACGTGGCCGATTTCCGTTTCGTTCGGTCGCGCTGGTAGTAGATGCCGGCGAAGATCAACATGTTCAGTAGCAACAGGAGACACCCGACACCGACCGTCACTCCCAGGGCGGCCGTGTAGCTGGCAAGCGAAAGGAAATTACCATCAGTCGAATCAATCATTGTCCATCTCGTTCCCACCCACAGCGCGTGCCTACCTGTAGTAGTGCCGGTTGGCGAGCTTTTCCAGCAGCTCCTCTTCCTCCTCCTCGCTGAGCACGTTCGTGAGGGAGTCACCGCCAGGGCCACCACCAACACCACCCGGACCCTCCTGCAGCACCTCGCCCATGGTTGGATCGGGCGTACACTCGGTCCCGAACGATTCCTGGCGCGATTCCTGGGCGTCGTTAATGACACCGTTCTGGTAGAGGGAGCGAGGCCGGCTGAACGATTCGGCACGTACCGAGCCTGTTCCGGGGGGCGAAAAGGTTGTACGATTCGATAGTTAGTGACTGTTTGGGTTTCGCGTGAAAGCAAATACATCCCATTTTCCATCACAGAAGAAGTTTGCGTTTGTTCTGAGTGGTTAGTGGTTGTAGAGTTTTTTTTACGCAATAATAAGTTGCCCTCAAATATTTCATCACCAACTTGGAACCAACTTGGAATAAAAAATAAATGCTTTTAAGCGTTTGCTTGGGCACTGCAAATCAAACTGCAGAAATCCACTGATAATCAAATTTGACTCTTGAACACCCAGTTAACAAATAATTAAAAATTCAACAAGACTTCCGTGAATTTTGATACTTGATTAATTTTTTTGTATTTGCGATAAAAATAACTATCACACAAATTTCAATTTGTTTTTGTTTATTAAAAACGAGAAAAGTAAAAACAGAACAAAAAACGAACAAAACAAAACAGAACAAAAACAAGCGAGAAAAGTAAAAACAAATTTCATGTACTTAAAGTTAGATTTAAAAAACCCTGATAAATCTGTGATTTGGTATTTTTGTAGAGACTTAATTGATTGAAAATAAATTTCATGACTTTTTAAAACAGCAAATATCGAACATGAGTTCGAGCTAGGTTTTTCAATAGAATTATCCAATTAATTTTGGAGTTTTGAATATTTTTGTAATACATGTAGAGTAATTTTATAACCCTTGAATAAATAACCTTTATATGCGATCGCTTTAGATGAATTCTTTCGAATTGCGAAAGATAAACTAACACTAAGCTTAACCGCTAAAGCATCTGTATATGAATTTTTGTAAGTTTTTCTGTTGACCTCTGATGCCGTTTTATTCAACCATGTAGAAACAACACTTCTGCAAAGTGTAAAAAAACGTGAAAAATTTTCTCATAAAAATCAACCTAATCGAGAACAAGCCCTTGTGGAAGCTCAAGCAAAAGTTTCATATTTCAAAAAGCAACTTCATTCTTCACGGCACAAAGAATCAGCACGACTTCAAAACTTTTCACACTACCACGCTGTCGGCACACGCACACACACACACACACCCCACCAGGCAGCTAGTTTTACGGCACCGGCACCGGCATCTTCCCAAGTAAAGCGATGCTGCTTATCAACCTAAACCGGGTTGCGCCCGGGCGCGCCTTTAACCGGGAATGAAGTAATTACGGGCGAAAGTTATTTCATTCCGAAAACCGAAAAGAACGCCTTTGTAGTCTAATTCCTGTGCGCCCGGAAAAGCGGGTTGTCTACCCGTGAGCTGGGTTCGGGAGAGCCCAGGGACGATTTTGTAATGAACAGAAGAGGGGGAAAAATGAAACGACAACATTGGATCTAAATAGTGCCGTTCCGAGTACTCGCTTGATCTTTTGCCAGGCCGTGTCGTTTTTTTTTTTTAATTTTTCCCGGTACGTTACAAGGACGAAATGGTCTGAGATGTTAAGCTGTGAAAAGGTTGTTTTCGTCGTCATCACCATCGTCGTCGACGTCCGACGTCGAACCGGTTCTGTCCTGTCAGTCATGTTTTCTTGCCGGGAGAGATTGTTTGAGGATAGGTTTTAGTTACCATGAGGACAATGGGTGGGGAGGGAAGGGAGTGGTGTGGAAAGCATGCTCCATGTGCGCTCATGTGGCGTCCGGAACGAACCGTCCGGACGCATGCAAGTAAAACCGTGTTTCCGCCTCGCTGCAAAACAACAAACTGAACGGAAACGAGTCGTTGAGTTTCGGGCACGGCGATAAGGGGCAGCCTCTCTTCCCGGGCAGCTTCACGAGCGGGTTGTAAAGCAGGGGGTTTTTCCGGTCCGTTGGCAGTCGCGGAAAAGCGTGCAAAATGTGCCATTTGCCGAAGCCTACTAGCTCCCGGGATACGCTTTCTGCCTAGTGCCTAGTGGCCAACATTTTTTTCATTTTTCACCAGCCAGCGCAACGGATGAGTTGAACGCACGCAATGGCCTAGTTTGTAGTTTGAAGCCGGAGGAACGACACTGCTCCGGAACCAATTAGAGTTTTGATTTGGGAAACGTTCTTCCTGGATCCTTCAGCATGCCGTCGCTTCCTGGTTGCCATGAAATGTTAAAGTAGATAGTTTGATAGTGAGACAGAGACAAAGATGTGTTCTTTAAAATACTCACACGGATCCCCACTTCGAGTGGCGAGCATCGTTAAATGGCCAATCAAACTCCGATTAAGATAAATCCCCATCAATCCCATAGAAGAGAGAAGCATAGGGTTTTATGGTGTCCACAAGTTTCTTCTCTCCTTCTCGATACAAATCACAGACCACCTCCTCTCCGCCCACTACACTGACACCGCCGGAACGCGCGACTAAAGAGCCAACAAAACCGCAAACCGACACTTTGCCTAATCGACAAACTTCGGCATCGAAATCTCAAGGGCTTGTCCCGCGCGTCCGCAAGGATAAACGCAACTCACACACGCATATCGCTGTCAGCGCTGCCTTGTAGGTGACATGTGCCCGGTTGTCTGGAATGGACAAACTTTCGATTGAACATGGAGTTCAAGTGAAAGGTACGCCCTGAACTGATACACTACGCACGCAGAAGGGCGCACTCGCGTGTAAACGGTCCGAAAGTTTCCCTTACGCTACCCGACGGTTCGGTTAAGTTGACTGCGGTTAACGAGTAACTTCCTTCTTTACACCACGTGGCTTCAATCTGCAGCGGGACGACTGAGCTCATGTTGCGTCGTCACGTTTCGAGCGAACAGAGGACGAAAGAGAAACAAATTGCTTTACTTTGTTACGCTACTACGGTGAGAGGCGTCCCTGAGTTTCGATCATGTCGTGGGTTAGAGTGATATCGTTTTAGGATTGCAATACGCGTTATTGTTTAAAGTTTTAAATTAAATGTTTCTCTTTAAAGCAAATTTGGAGGTTAAAAATTTACCGCTTTGGGGTTAGATTTTGCAGCTTACGATTCCATCCTATTTTAAAGATTATTTTGGCATCATTTGGATCGTTGGAATAGGAGCCCATAAGCAAAACAAATTGGATCAAACGTAACTTGCTGTATAAGGTATTGAACGTGACACAAATTGCTAATATTAAACGAATGATTTTTGAAAATTTTGAAAAAATGAACTATGATGAGAAAATGAACTAATACATTGAGCGATTTAAATATGAACAAGCCTAGCTCAAATGTTTTTTTTTGTAATTTATTTAACACATGTTGAATATTAGGGAAAAAGTTCATTACGATTTTTTGAAAAGTTCCTCCGTTATGATTATCAAGCTCCATCATTTGGAATCTAATTCGATAACATTAACTTTTTTATTCCAAAATAATTGTGATCAAAATGCTCTCAAAAAATTTAAGCCAACTATGAGAACTTTCATGTTAAAACATTTTTTTTATATCGGTACAAGCTAATATTTTTTTAAATCAAACAAACTTTATTTATGAATATTATTCGTTTAATCCTGAATAATATCATCCAAAGCAATTCTGGTTCGTGTTATTGGACATTGGACACAGTCTAGCTTCATCGCAAAGCTCCACAACTTTCCCAAAACTAGCTCAATTTAGAAACGAACTCCATAGAAGAGTGAAAAATTACTCTTTCAAAGAAAGCTTATAGAATCCATCTCACATTCTGGCGACAAAATGACGGTGATAAAGCGTGACGAACGATTCGAAACCACATCCACCGGCCACCGGGGGATAGTTTCGTCAAGTTCGTGACAAACCAAAAACGCCAACAGAAATGTCCGCCACCGTGTGGGACAGCAGCAACAGCCAACAAGATTGCCACAAAACTTTAGCCCACTTTTCCACGAGTTTTTCCAACGCGGTGGAGCAGAGAATGGAACTAAAAAAAAAGGAATACTCCACTCCAACGCACACGTATGGGGTCTGCTGGTACGAATCTGGCATCCAGTGGTGAGAACGTGAGCGAACCCATGCTTCGACATTGTGTGCGACACCGTCGCTGTGTAGGTTCGTTATTTGTTGACCTAACTTTGTTTCGTGACCGACCAAACCCGGTCGTCACCAATGCGCCAATCCGACAACCAACAGTGCCAACGATGGATTAGTTACTAGGAGCGAATCGTTCCGACGAAACCGACCCACATCCATCCCGGGAGGGGCGCGTCTCCGTCAACTTACCGGCGTAGTAGTGCGGTTCCCGTTCGCGGAAGTGATGGTGACGCATGGAAACTTCCGGGTCGCCCGGTCGGTGAAGCTGCGGGATCAGGTTCAACCAGAGTGCCATCTTG
This sequence comes from Anopheles punctulatus, assembly GCA_000956255.1. Lineage (NCBI taxonomy): Eukaryota > Metazoa > Arthropoda > Insecta > Diptera > Culicidae > Anopheles > Anopheles punctulatus. Next base: position 14,537 of record JXXA01009136.1, on the reverse strand, counting down.
TGACCTCGGTAGTGGCTGCGCATTTTCGGCTTCGTTGCTGCAGTTGAAATGGATGAGAGATTGAGAGAAAGAGAGGGAAAGAGATAGTGAAAAAGAGAGAAAGGGATATTAAAGAACATGGTTTAAAGTTTCACAAAATCACACACTGGGGTTTTTATCGGTGAGACATGAACCAACGAAATTAACTCGAGCTGAAGGGGAACAACGTATGGCTCCGAAACCCGCTCCACAGGATCATATTAATACCGTGACGTACGGTTTTAATTATTCCCCTGGTCAGCCGGTGCTGCGTTGGTTCTTGGAAAGCCAATTTCACGGCGAGAATAAATCAGTGTCAGCAGTGTCAGTGGCGGGCCGCTTTGGGGGACAATAACCATACTTGGGAAAAGGATCATATTTTTTCACACACCAACGCACGTTGAGAGCGTAAATAAATTGGAGAATTTTAATATAAATCTTCATTGTATTTATTTAAGTTTTTATACGTCAAGCATAATTGAATGACAGATGCAAACGATCAAAAATGCAAAAATTAACCCCCAAAAAGAAAAAAATGTTTAATCTGAATTTTTGCTACGAACTTACTATTACCATCGTATTTCTTTCTTGCTTGAAATTTCACTTTTCAAATGCTAAAATAAGCTCGTTCCGACTGTCAGCTTATATTAAAATGCATCCTTCATCCGAACTTAAAAGAGAAACGTCGGGTAAAATTTTTCCACTCACTATTTCAGTCTTAAGAGAGCAAATACCGGAGGCAAGTCAAACCAACTTAAGATGCAATCATGCCAAAGAACGAGGTCAAAACTTTTATTCCCATCAAACGACGACACGATTTTCGAACATCCCGTCGTTGTTCCACAAAACCGATCAGGATCTGCACCGTACCGTGTGTACCACCATCGCAGACTTCGAAGAATCGGAGATGCTCAATAGATTCATTTCACTTCCGGACGACTGTGTGCCGGTTTCGTCTGACTATAATGCATTCTTCCGTGTTTGCTATCAAACGGGCTACGTACGTCACCCGTCAGGAAGTGTCTGTTTTTAGACATCTGCCTTTAGGAAGAACATCTGCCGTACCCAATCCCACGGGGTAAACGTTGATGATGATTAGCGCGGAAGAGAAAAGTACGATTCGAGGCTGCTGGTGTTGTGCTGCCGTGGGCAATGAAGGGGAAACGCGTGCTATCAGACGAATCTTGAATGATAGACGGTGAGAAAAGTGACGTTTTGGACGTTCCTTGCTGTTGGGCATATTGAGTAATGACCATTTCTTTTTCGCTAGATAAATTCCGCTAGGCTGGTGGAAATTCTACAAAATCTTTACCCAGTTTTTAGTGAAAAACTAAAATTGAAAAATCAAGAACCAATTCACTAGCTGTAAACACATAAACACATAGGTTTTGACAGCTAGTGACAGCTAGTTGATTTGACAACTTAAATCAGTACTTGATGTCAAAAATAAAACCGGCAGCTAGCGTCAAACTGATGGCCGCATTCGTGTGTATTTTCTAAAATATTCACATAAAAATATTATATCCTCTATTCGCTCCAAGGACTCCAAAACGTGACGCGACTTTTATTGCATACCGCGCTTAATAGCCAGGCGACATCTTGCGGTTGCGATTGGCAACGACGGCATCCCGGCCATTCCAAATTCCTGTCAGTAGCCGGCTTTAGGCGTGCCATCTTTTTATCCACGCCAACATAATACGGTGGCAAAGGCGAAACGAGATGTTGCTCCGAAAATGGAACCTGAAAAGCGAATCATCTTCGAACAGCGCATCCGCTAATACACGTGTATATTGGCAGCAGAAGGAACCACTGCCGCCACACCGCACGCTTCTTCCGCCAGCCAGACCAGGAGACGGTCGAAATGAAACTTTCAATCTGCGGTGCGCATCTCGTGTCTCCCGGAACTCGACGTGTAGCAGACGTTTCTCCAACCCGGTTTGTATTGCCCGCGCTGTATTGTGTGACTTAAGCGCACACGGGAAACATCTGCCCGAGATGTGCAGCCGCGTGGTACGTGTGTTCCGGATCGGGTTCTAGTTCGTCTTCGACGAGATAATCCGCGCGAAGACGCGGAACTTCGGAAATTGGATGGAAACTATTGGCAGTGCAGAAATAAGTGCACCACTGTTCCCGTTCGCCAGGGTTGCCGGTGAATACAAGAGATTGGAAGGTATTAAATTTGCCATCTCGTCCCGGTAGAACTGCCTGCTCCGAGCCTGGTGTGCAACGATCCGTGCCGGAGCACGAGTGAGTATTGAATGGGTTCCGAAAGAGTAATCAATCTAACCTATTCCCCGATTGGTTTTGAGAAAGGTTCCATTAGAATCGTAGTTTGTAGTCTAATTTGTTCGCCAGGTACGGGAAGCGGGGATGAAATAAGCTTCTCGCTCGATCGCGCCGATTCTCATCCATCTGCACGAAGGTGTCGTTCGGCTTGACTTTGGCGACTTTGAAGGCGAAGTTGTTGTCTTCACTTCGCTCCGACAAAAGCGACGATGCCAATTAACAACAATTGTCATTTAAGCGGAGGCGTCTAGTCGTTAAGATCTTATGCTCGGATAGCGATGCGATCCACGGCTCACTGAGCGCTCGTGTCAAACGGACGCATGATATTAAATTACTCCACGGTCTATCGCTCGCCGTTCGCCGACCGACAAGAAGCCAATTGTCGTGCTATTCAAGGAACAGGGGCGTAACGGAGAGAGGATTTCATATTTTGGTAGGTTAATGAAAAGTCAAGTCGAAAGTTGGTCGCCGGCCGCCCAAAGCGGAAGCTTCCACGAGCTCGAGCTTATCGCCCGGGCGTTAGCGTTCATCGCTGTGCAATCTTTCCGTCATTCAGTCGCCGTCGAGGATGCGAAAATAACTCACTTTCATGGGGCGTCCTTTCCTGCGCGCGATTCCCCGACCGTTTTTCGGCAGCTTTAAGACAAGAGAGGTTCTGCTCCGAGCCGTTTCGAGTCGCAGCGAAACAGTAAATCGTCACTTCCCATCGCTGACCTTCGCCGCCATGTTGTCTGCATAAAACAGGGGGGACGAGATTTGAGGACCAGCTGCCGGTTGATTCATGACAGCCGGCCGAACCAGGGCTGTTTGATCTCGTCACCGAGATGACACTCGTCTTTTCACTTAACGGAAGGCACGACGTTCCGCTTCACCGGAACGCTCACTGCCCGGGCTGGATGTTTATTTTTCATTAGATTCTTTTCGGCTAATGAATGATGCAAACAGAAAATATGCTTCATTTCATCTGCGAAACGAGAGGGGGCCGGTTTCAATTTTCCAGCCCAACATTAGTATGCCACCATTGTTCTTTGCTGAAAGCTCTTCAAGAAGGATGGGATGGGTTTTCGTACACAGCGTTTCGTGCGCAAGTTCCATCGGGAAGCTTTCACTTTCAGCCGCTTGTTTTGTTGTGTATTCAGCCCCAATGAGGCCGTTGTGTTTTGTGAGCCCCCCCCACCGAAAAGAAGTCTTTTGTGTGAATTCTATTTTTGTTTTCATTTTCAGAGCTGATTTTCAGGGGCTTCCAACCCTCCCTAGTGTTCGAGCCCTGTGTGGGTATAAATCTTGGCAATAGATTCTTATCGACGGACCGACTAGGCCGAAATGGAATCCGGGTTCGCTGGGTAGCTGATGTCTTAACGCACTGAGCGGGGAATCAGGAACGATTGAGCGCTGCTCAATTTATTATGTAAAACATCCGTTTTTCTTGCCGAGCTAACGACTTTTTGGGCAGCGTGTAGGTGGAATGGGACGAATTTTGGCTGTTTTTCTTTTGCGCAGTCTTCGCAAAGGATTTACATGCTAGGTTGAGGAAATGCGATAAATATAGTAAGCTATGAGGCAGTAGTAGTTAATTTTATGTGCGGAGTACTAACCGGATAATTTTATTGAATTGATAAGAGGAAGATTGCAACCTCATCAGGATTGTAGTAATTTTCTGTGCATATGTAAACATTAAAAATTCGAACCTAGTTTAACTGCTCATGGTTAGAAGAAAGTCATATCTTGAATTGTTAGAAGAGATCGTTACCAAGTTCGCACGATAAAACAGGGTCGTGACAGTTTATCTATTTTAATAAAAAATTAAGATGAGAATTTTAATACTCTTATTGCAAAACAACTCATGTTAAAAACAACTGAAACAACTCACCCACCGTGTGATCCGTCTTCAAAACAAATGTGCTTGTGTTTATCTCGAAAATCGTTTACTTTGCGAGTGCTTCAGACTCACTTCCTCACGCTCTTATCATCACAACATTGCAAAAAATTGCCGTAAAAATAACTCCTTTTTTCTCGAGACACCGGGCAAGAAAAATGGCCCTTTGCAAGTCTTCTCGGAAGCAAAAACTCCTTCAACGGACGGCTTTCAACAACTTTACGCTCCCGGAACGTCGGTTTCTGTTACACGTTTCGCGTTGTTCCGCCTTTGCGCTCGAAGTCGATTGGCTGATCGATTTCATGGCCACTTGAACACGAAACAATCGCACCGGTCGCAAGTTTGACGGACGATTGGCTGCTGTGTTGGAGAGCGCGCCGGAAAACACGGCAAACAGGGTTTGAAAAAGTTTGCGTTGAAGGGGAAATTAAAATCGAACGACGAAAAATCGATCCGGGCAGACGGGTCAGTAGACGATATTTATGGACGGACGACACCATTTCCGCGGGATCTGCTGCCCCTTGTGTCGTACGTAAGCAAGATGATTCAAAAGTTTTTCATTTAATTGTTTACCACCCCCCGGAAGTTCGAAGTAAACCATAAATCTTCGCCCTCGTGGTACAGTCATCGGCTCAGAATCCGTGCGGAACAGATTTCGATCGGCCGACGAAAGGACGTTCGGCATGGCGAAACGTAAAACCATCGCCCTTTCATCTCCCACGTGGACGGCTCTTACAAGTTGAGCTAACTTTTCCGGATGTGAAGCCGGTTCCGAGTAGTTTCGGCGCGTGTGTGTGAGCCTCCGTGTCTCCGTAGTCTCCGCTGTCGTCACCCACGGACGTCCCAGGGCGAACATTCGTCTTTCACGCCCATTTCTCTTTCACGAGTGTTTTCAACGGAAAAAGGCGCCAGCTTCTGCTACCTGCTTCGGCAAGAGGCCACACGATGGTGGTGTATCTTCCAGCCACGAAATACACGCTTCCGAGTATCTGTCTCATAAAAAAACCCGCTCGAACAAGCTGATGCCGTGGCCCGATTTTCGTGGAACCGTAACATAGGACACTAAAGTAAAAAAATAAAAAAGATACCAAAGGATACTAAAGTCCACAAGCAAGCCCGAACGAAGGAACCCGAAACTTTACAGAAATGGTTCCTTGGCGCATAACAACAAAATAAAAAAGTAACCTAACCAGCTCCCTGCACCGGGCGGCCTTTCGGTTCCTTACGTATGTGGGAAAAAGATTTCACTACTTAACCCTCCCCACCGCCAAGATCAGGAAGGAAATGGGCATGACAGGCTCGAGCAGGAACAAAAAAAAAACAACCCCCTCCCCCACCTTGGCAGGAAAATGGAATGCCGGCATCGTGGAGAGGAAACCACAGCCGCACGTCGTCACACCACGCCGTGATCCGATAAGAGCCTTATAACTAAATTGAATTTATCTTTCCCGTTGCTTTTGCGCGTTTTGCGGCGTTGGCTTGTGCGGCTCTTTTTGGGGGTGCGAGAATCACGGTGGGAGTAAAGGGAAAAAAACCTCCAAAAAAAGCTCCTACGCTGAGGTTACACGATCTATTTAGCTCGATCTCGTGATTTTTTCGGTTTCGGATGGCGAAACGCGATGCGGCGCTGCTGGCAGACGCTGAATCTAAACCGAGATTCGAGAGAGGCGATTCCAAATTATCACACGAATTGAACTTTTCCCTCGCATAAGCATAAGGTTTATGTCAGCCCGCACATAAAGAGGGCGGTGGTCAATCTTCTACTTCTACTCGTATGCTCTCGAACTCAAATTATTCATGCTGGAGTTTTTCTGCATATGATTCTCTTTCCCTTATTTTGTTCGGGACTTGCAATCATTTCAATCGATTCCGGTCTCAGAAAGCTGTGGTGATTATTCTGGGTACGAGTGCTGTACGGAGTGCGTTTTATTTATTATTATATGAAAAATAATCCTCTAATCTGATTTTATAACAAAAAATAGTATTTTTCTAATGTATTACATTAACATGCGCTGTTTTTTTATCTTGGAAAAATGAAACAAAATAATAGGACTAAGAAGATTATTTTATCATTATTGATCTTGTTTCTAGGAACAAAGCATTCACAAATCTTCACAAATATTTAAATCCAGTTTAATTAAATAACACATTTCCCAATTTATCATGAACAAAAAAAATGCTCTGAACAAATATTTAAAAAAAGTATTGAAAATTTTATTATTTTAAAGATGAAAAAAAATGAAACAAATGTGTTTTAAAGAAAAAGAAAAGTGTAATAATTCATGCTTTAAAGGCCAATATTTTTAAAAAAATTTTAGTGTGCTTGTTTTGTGATTGTATCAAACTCTTATATCACTCTTATTGAAAAAGAATCCACAAGTTAGCAAAATTTTTGCGAGCAGATTTCAATAAATACAAATTCCATCACTAATTCAATTAAAGCAGCAGTTCGTTAAAATTCCGAAAGAAAATTCTAATCATGAAAACATGAATTTTCCTTTCAGTCACTGCCTCACGGGACGGGATTTCTTTTCTTCCTGCTCGACCGTTCGCGATCCGCTCACAAGGACAGTAATTTATCGGCCCGAAGATAAGTTCCATTCCGAAACCTTTCGGAGTTAAGAAAGTCCAAGGCACGCTGGACTAACTGATCTAGCAGCAACAGCAGCAGAACCACCAGCGTTTGCATAATTCAATAAAGCATCCCCACTGCCAGTACTTACCGATGCTCAGATACTGCTGGGTGGTGGTTTCGTACGTTTCCCACGTGATCAGCCGGAAGCGGGTCCGTTCCTTCGCGGTGCCGTAGTCGGGATGGAGCGGCTGGGCCTGCTGGTGGCCCGCCTCGTTCGGGTCGCCCGTTTTGCAGAAGTTGGTCACGAAGTTGAGGACCGCTTCGTTGACGCCCATATCCTGGCGCGAGTAGTTCTGCGCAAAGACCGGTCCGCCCTGCACCAGCGGCAATCCGAAGATGTACGGCAGATCCTCGCCCCGGACGCTGCCCAGTCGCTGCCGGAGGAAAAAGAAACGCAACAGGGAAACGAACGATGAACGAAAGCAAACGGAAGGGGGGAGCATTGCATCGCGAATGAAATAGAAATATGATAAAAGATTGTCGGTGCATTAACTCCATTACACGTGCGGGTGCGTTCGCAGGGAATGCGCTTTTTAACGCTGCCCGAACGATAAGAAGCTGAAAGTAAATCATAGTTTATAGAGCGAACCGATCCCGATCCTACCCTAACTGGAGCGCTCGAAAGTTCTCACCCGAAGTATGCCTTTAAATCATGCTCTAAATGTAAATCATGCGATAAGTTTGGAGTAAAGTGTCCGGAATAAAAAAAACATGGAGCGTACAACACACTCCTGCAGCAGGAGCCGCTCGATTCAAGAGGATGTAAAAACTGTACGATAAACTTTCGCCACTTGAGCACCGAAATTGATATGGGAAGTATGTGCTAGAATGAGTATGTGAGAGCGTAATAAAAGATCGTAATATGAAGACCGAAAATGAATAAAATTCAAAGTTAAGTAAAAAATATTCAGAGTTTAAAGTATAAAAAAATCTTATTTTACTTTGAATCATTGATTTTTATTGCAAAAAAGTGAAATAATAATCAATTAAATTAAAACCAGGATGAAAACATGTTTCCACGCAACGATTAAGTTAGGAGGATTTCATAATATGTTGGATGATTAATTTTCTTCAGCACTCCCTCCTCGGCCTATTGTTTTTTAAATTTATCGCATCGTTTTCCACCACTCACCTGCGGGTATTCGCTCTCCTTGCTCTGGTAGCCGAAGTGGAACATGTACGTCTTCGCACCGCGTCTCGCATGAAGATAGGCCACCTTAATGATGGGCGCCACCGTATGGCCATCGCTCAAGGCTTCCATGGTCGAGTCTCTGCGGGCGAATGAAAACAAACAATAAAAATGAAACAAAGCCCATCGTTCAAATTATAATGCCATCCCCGGAAGCCCCACAAACCGCACGATGATGTGCGAAAGTTCGTTTGCACTGGCGGAACGACCGAGAAAAGAAAACAACGAATCAAATCGAAACGAGATGGCCACAGCGAAAGCAGAGAATGACAAAAAAGTACTAAATAAGAGAATAAAAGCTGATCACCAAATCAGTCCATCCATCACGAGCTCACAAGGAGAGGGGTAAGGGGCAAGGGAAACGGAAGCAAGAAAACAAACAACAATCATCTTCCATCACCGATTCAAACTTTCTCTCTCTTTCTTTATTTGAGCCAAAGAAAGAGGAGAACGCAAAAAGCTTAACCAAAAATTTAGCCACCCCGGGTGAACCGAAATATTTGTCACCCTGGCGGTGAGTTTGGTGGACAAGAAAAAAATGTTTGACTGTTAGTGGGTGTGTACAACAAGACGGCCTCCTTCCTCGAAATATTTTCTTCATTTCCCGTTGGCAATTAAGACCGTGCCCGTGGTGGAAGCTTTCGAAGGAATACGTGCGATGAGAAATATTTGACGTAAACTGACAATGTTTCTTTCGCCGGAAAAACCACCGTCTGACAGGGTGATGACAGAGTGGGCATTGAGCGAGGGTGAAGAAAGGAGGGAAAGGAGTGGCAGGAAGACAAAAATAAACGATTGCGAAAAAGAAAAACGATAATCCCAATGACTGGCAGCAAATTGTGGGAAATGAACGATTGCCTCGAGCGTTCGCCGGCGGGGTGAGTATTATTTCTGCGACCGCATTTCGATCCGAATTTTTCTATCCTCCGACAACAAACGAGCGAATGGATTTTCTCTTCCAAAACCCCTCCTCCTCCCCGTCACGCTACCGCTCGTAAGGTGTTTTGTTGCCGTGGCAAACTGCGGGGTGGCGTGTATGCAGCCGTTTCATTGCATTTTTCTCGAACCGACGTTGACGCGTCTTGTGTTTCTATTTTTCACCACGAAAAAGATATCTCTTTACACACCAGGCACAATGTAACGATCCATATTTGCCAGCTTCCCACCGATTGTCTTTTGATTCGTCATCTCACGGTGCCACAAATGGGGAAAAAGGAAAAATAAAATCGGATCTGATCCTTGAGAAAAAAAGGGCTGACAGTTGACACATGCACTGCGGTATCGATAGAAGAAACAATCCCGGGAAAAACTTCCTGAAAGGAATGTTCAACGTTTCGCACCTTGTAGGAAGGAAGTGCAAAATCCACCCGTCGATGATCGTTTTTTTTCTTTCCCACAGCCACTCCATTTGGAGTCCTCCGTTCATCCCGGCAGGAAGCCTGTCGTTTGTGCGACTGTCGACGTCGTGATTATGTCAAGCTGTCGTTACGAATTCGATCAACGATGAGTTTATCCGGCGTGGATTACGACAGCGAGGTACCTTTTATTATTTAGAAGGACTTTTTTTTTTCTCCTCCCGTTCAGAGTTTTGAACGAAGCAGGCTAATCTCGTGGTCAGGAGCCTTAATCGAATTGACCGACAAAAGCTCGCAAAACCAGAAGCAACCGTTGCGTGACGAAATATTTCTTCACCCCGGTCGCATAAACTGCCAACCACCGGGTGAATGTGGTGAACACAGACCGAGCCCTGGTGCCTTTTTTTACGAGTTCGCCTTCCACCTTGGGAGGTCACCTCTGGCGCCGGATTTATGCTTATTGCCCCGAACCCAAACCTCATTTCACGCCCTCTCGAGCACGGGTGACTATCGTTTCGAGCCGGAAGTTAACCCGAATCGCACCCTCCTCTCCCGCTACCCTATCTCCCATTCTCCCTTCTCCTTCACCCATCCCCGTTCGAGCCACGATCGAGTGGAAGTAATAATTTTTAGCACAAACCCGCTGATTGATGAGGTCGTGTGGCGGTAGCAAACTTTTATCCCGCATCAGTAATGATAAACCCAATTTTTTCGCCCCGCTTTTTCACCCATCCGCTCACCTCTCTCCTCACCGGAGCAAATGCTCCTATTGCGCGTCCCGATCGAGAGGTCAATTGGTTGGGAAAAATGGGTATTAATATTTATTGCCAATATAACTCTGCCCCCAACGGGGGCACAGGGTAAGGTGTGGCTGTGCATGTGTGAGACAAATGAGCAAAAATTATTCACATCACGAACAAAACTGGCCCACTCATGTCAGATTAGCTGCTTCTGGGTATGACTCTTCCACTTTTGTGTTTTTGCCATTTCCCGCTCCCTCCCTCTCTCTCGCTCCTTCTTTCATGCTGAACGCATTGTTCATATTCGCAAAGGGCTCGGTAATTTGTTATTTTAATTGCAACGTTCAGTGTGGGTTTATTTCGGGGAAGTAAATGGCCTTCAGGAACATGCCTTTGACCGTTCGATATAGTCCAGCCTATACAAGTTATTTCGATATGTAATCCTAGGATTATTGGCACAGTGTGACAAGATTATATTATTGGATTTGTTCAAGATTTTTCGACATTTGAGTGAATCGAATTTTTGAAATGTTAATGTAGCTGAAATTTATTATCATTATACTTTTTATGAAAGAAGGAAGCGTTTGCTTTATCTTTTAAGTGAAAATCTGGCCTTACATATCTTGCCCATAGAAAAATATATGCATCCAATAAGTATTCATAAACCATCGTGAGAATGTCGAACAATAAGAACCAAGTTTTTTTTTCAAATCTCTAACCCTATCCAACGAAGTTCTACCAGCCCAAAATTTCTCCACTTTGATGCAATCGCAAACTGCCAATGAACACCATGTTTCACCATGATTGCAGCAATTTGGAAGCTTCCTTGCGCTGTGTTCGAACAAAAACAAAACGAAAAACACGAACCCCATCAACAGTGATCCAAACGATCGCAATAAAAGCACATAAATATTCGATTCCGTTCACGAGAAACACACTTTGTTATCGCGCCTCGCTGAGCTCATCTATTTATCGATTCAATCATGTGGTCCAGCGGAGAGCCGGCCTCACCGTTGAGAGGAGAAAGGGCAGACTATATCTCCCACCCACCCCATGAACAATCATGCTCGAATGATGCGCGCTCGCTCACAAATTGATATTTGCGCTCTCGTGCCGTGATCGGTAAAATCGCTTTTCTAATGCGGCACGGTCGGTCGCTTAATGACTATGGGATGGAGGTGGGCTGTGGTGAATAATAGTGCTGAAAATTATTAATACTCTTCACTTGTGTATCGCTGCCCGATAATTGGGTGCTCCCATCAGGGCGCGGAAAAGCTACAGAAACATCATCGAGTGATTTAATGCATTCGGCTGGACAATGGGAGGGAGTGAATGGGTGGCGATTTTCCCAACCAACATCCTGGTTCACTTCCCTCGCTAGCCAATCCATCATCCAATCAGCCAAAACGTGAACGGGAAGCTACATAACTAATCCTATTTCACGGTATTAATTGGCTCCCCATTTTCATCCACTTTGCAACAGATGAGTGTGGTGGATGTGTGTGTGTGTATGTGTGTGTGTGAGTGTGTGAGTGCTTGTGTGAGATACTTGTGCAATCACACACCCAGTCGGACAAATAATCAACCAACCGAGGGTCGGGCTCTCGTGGGGCGGCCAAACGCATCGATGGAGAGAAATTTCATTACTAGGAAAGTACACGTGCTTTTGTGTCCTTTGCTTGCGGACACATTCGGTCAATCCGGGCCGGACCACTCAAACGAGCTTCCCTTTGGGTCCTTCCCTCTGTCGGCTGGCACCGTGTGCGGTTAGAAATCTCGTTGGAAATCTCCTCCAAACCAAATGGATGATTACACAAAATCGTCCACTGGGAGCTTCACTCCGGTTCGGGCTTTCGGAGCACTGGAATGTTTGAAATAATATTATTACCAATGCGCCAGCAGTGCCTCGGTCGAACAGGGAGTATGTTAAAAATACCTTTCGGGCCGATTGAGTTAGGCAGGGGATTGAGGTCGAAGGGGGGAGGAGTGGAGGGCAAATTACGGGAGGCAAATCTCCGGCAGGCAGACTGTGGGATCTCAATTTTGATCAAAACCCATGACTACAACCGACAATCATACCACTTAGCACACAGTCACACGCAGCCTTAGTCTCGCTCACTCCTTTCTCTCTCTCTCTCTCTCTCCCTCTCTCCTCTTGGTCCTCCGGGTGTTGAAATTACGAAACTGCAGTAGGAAATCCACGTGCCCGGTCGCACTCGATGAGCGCAGGGCTTAATCTCATGTTGGGAATTAAAATTTCACAAAATCCAATTTGGAATCAAAAGTGTGCCTGTTCGCTTCACTATTTCGGGACGGCAGTGTGTGGCTACGCAGGAGCGGAAAGCTGATGTGAGCTGAGCCCCAACTGACTCCCGAGAGGTTTTGCTTCACCTTCACCTGGAGCCACGGCACCATACAGGGGAGCCCAATCTGCAGGGGACGATTGAATTTTCCTTCGTTTTCCATCGAAAACCCCGGGCCAGCACGGGCCAACCAGTGGGAAGCAATTTTCTTTTGCACATTCCGTTCCAATTTCACATCCGTTCCGTTTCGCTTGCGATGCCGGGAACGATTTGGGGGTTCGGTGGAGAGAGTGTGTGTTTCGCAAACGCGTCACGTTTCGCACGGGTGGGTGCAGAGAAAAACAGCCGTTTTCCTCGAATGTTTTATCGGGAAACCAAATCGCGGTAAGGGAAGCGATGCGTTCGCTTTCGGGCGTCATTCTTTGCCAGTTTTGAGTGCTACTTTTGTGTGGAAAATGTTTTTCTCGATCCTTTTTAAACAGAAATTGGTTATCGGATAGCAACTGGGTGGATCACCACGGAGGCGGTGACTTACATGTCTCATTCTTGGAATAAGGATACTGATATGGTTGGGTTGTTATGTTAATCCACGACTAATGATGAATAACGTGGAAGGGAAGTCAGATGTTTGCTGGTAAAAACCTGTATCGAGTGGAAACAACAATACTGAGAAGCTTTTTAACTACTCCAACATACATCTTTCCTGAAATTGAGACAATCGTTTGCTTACCCAAAGCTGTTAAGGATTCTTGCGAAGTAAGCAAAATATTTCGTAGCAAGTGCTAGATAAAAAAAACTCGAGTCTATTTTTAACTTCAAAATCCGACACGTAAATTTGGTTTAGCTCTTGTTGGAAAATATTTTTCTTACTTAAGCAAACGAGCTACGAACTAGCAAACGAGCTACGGGTAAGCAAACGAGCTCACATTATAATTATGAGAGGTTTACACATGGTTTTGAAACGTTGCATACTTTCAGGCGTTTGTGAACTTTCTCTCTGCCAAGAATAAAACGAGACCATGTACTAAATTTGCCGCTCTTCACATTTTGAAACAAGTTAGCGCTATTTTCAAAACAAAAAATACACAAATCGATATTTTTTACATTCCGTTACTTTTTTATAATTATTCAAAGCCCCTAATTGCATGGAACTCTTTGTATGTTATTAACAATTAGTAATATAAAATATTATTCTTTACAGTGTACATTATATTTTTACAGTGTCTCCATGATTTTTATAAGTGAATTTTTGAGATCAATTAGAACCACCCTTTTGTTTCTGTTGACGTGAATAAATTTTAGAACTCGTTTCAAATCTTAAAATTGCTTTATAATCAGCAATTGTAATCTCGTTCACTCCGCACAAATCACATCTATTAAATCCATTCATCCTTTCCCAGTAGGCCGAGAAATCGCATGATCCCCGCCAAGCAGCCAACCCACGCCCGGATTTTCAATCATAAACGCGCAGCCCACGCGGGACTCGCAGCTCCTTCCAATTTTCAATCACCGCACAAACGTCCGCTCGACCACGCGCACATCATCCGACGCGGCTTGAGAGAAGACCGAATCTCCTGTGGTCGCAATATTGGCCCCAATTCAAGTAATTTAGACCCACCTGATATTGATTGGATGCTGGATCGGTTTGTCCCAGTCGGTGTACTCGTTCCGGACGGCGGAGAAGATTTCGTTCAGGTGAAATGTGAACGCATTCCGGATGTACGTTCGCAGCAGTCGGTTCCGTTGGTCTTCCTCGAGTCCGTACTGTGAAATGGAAATGGTTGGGGCGTTAGGGACGTGAAATGATGCCTTTCTCGTTCTCTCTTGGCTCTCACCTGAATGTCGGACGCACTGAAATCGTTGTAACTTTCGGTGGTAGTCATGCCCAGCATCAGCTCGCTCGTAATGAAGCCTTCGCCCGAGTGTTCCATCGCGAACTCCGGATCGAGCGAGTCCTCCAGTGGTAGGAACGGGCCCCAGGACGGCATGAAGCGCACGTTACCCAACCGGACGCCCATCAGCGCCTCGATCGGTTTGTCCCGCAGGCAGTCGGTGATGTCGTCGGTGGAGGGCTTCCGACCGTTGCGGCCCGGCACCAGATGGCACGCCATCTGCTGCGATACCTCCACCCCCAC
>JXXA01009135.1:0-12124 GCA_000956255.1 Anopheles punctulatus | reverse complement strand
AAATATTTCTAATCAAAACTATGAGATTACAACAAAATATCAGTTTTGCCTATCTTTTGCCTAGGATCGATCTTAACAAATCTCATAATTTCAGCACAGATGGCAAATTATAATTCAAACAACTCCACGGCCTTCATAAATCAATTTTATGTAAAATTATTTAACAGTGTTTGGAGCTTCACTGCTCGCGAATTTTAAATTTCCGATGCGACATTCATAAAATCATATGAAGTTTTTTCAGATAAACGATTCTTATTTAATTTGTAAAGTCTCGATAGAACAAACACAAAGATAAAAAATTAACCCAAATATCTATCGGAATCAAAATCGTAAAATTCACATTACATTTTTTTATTGCAGGAAAATATAAATTCCTTATGCTTAGTCTATCTAGATCAAAACAAATTGATCTAGCTACACGCTTCAAAATATTTAAAAAAACACGATTTGTTCCAACCATCTGCTCGTATCAGTTGCCGTGGATTGCGAAACCAACATTCACCACCACCAAAAACAACCCAAAAATCAAATCCCAACCAGAATGTGCAGAAGGAACCAAGGCGTCGTTACAGCGTAGCGAAAGAACGTTCAACCGTGGGGGACCCATAGTAGTTAATGCCCCGCATACTAGCGCTGGTGATGGGGTAGAGGGGATGCGGGGTGGTGGGTTGTTTTTTCAGTGTGTGTGGTTGTGCTCTCCCCAGCTCAAATCCCTTAAACCAACAACAATCTCGTTGCAACCCCCCCGAACCGAAACCCACGCCGCACTGATATCGAATCGGAGAGTTCAATTTTTGTTTATCTCCTCCACCAACACACGGACAGCACGTGTGTTTAATCGTCATCGTCAGAATAATCCCTCCCGCTTTCTGCCGGTGTGCGTGCGCGTCCGTGGATTTAAATGAAATTTTAACAAACCATCCGCCGATGCCGCATCACCGATTCATTCCAGTCACGATCGTCATCCGCCAGGGCGGGGAAAAGGGCAACCGGAGACCCCTCGAGCGCACCGAATGCGCATGATCGTCGCACTTCATTGTACACAACGATCGCGCGTTCGTGATCGATGCTTCGCCCGGTTGCTCGTTCAGCTGGAAACCCAACCCAAAAACTCCAGCGTGCGACGAAACAACAAAGAGCGGCTGTGCGTTCCTTGCTCTCCTCCGGGGACTGCGTTCGCGATGTAAAGGAGAAATAAAATACACACACCAACAGCAGTCCCAGTGAAACATCGCCCGTTTGCGCGGTTGCGCGGGTGGCCCCCGGTGAAGCGCGTGTTGGAGATATTGAGTGTGGTAGAATTATTTTTGGATCAACTCCAACGCAACCCCCATCCCCCGTCGGTCGGAGCTCACACACCCGGATAAAGAGAAAGAGAGAGACAGAGAGAGAGAGCGAGTTCTTCCATTTAGGGGCTGGGGGTTTGGTAGAAGAAAGCAACGCTGAAAACTGAAATTCACGAAAAGTAGAACACACAATATCCACCAGCAGAACACGTGTCAAGGCGAACGCGGAGGATTGCGTTGCTTTGCCAAACGCGAGAGGAATGAGACATTTATCAGATAAAACACTATGAAATTAATTAAAACTAGTCGCAAAAACCTTTGGCAAGAGCTGTATGATCGTTTCGAAATTGGTTTTTCTTTCGCAATCGTGTGAAATAATTACGACTTCAGACGTAATGTAAGATAAAAAAACATAGACACTTTCATACCGCGTAAGTGATATTTTGAATACTAATTTTAGTGTCAAAATACATGTTACGAAACACGTGAGGCAAACATTAATTTCACAAATACTGTTCACTTATTTCTACAAAGCATTATTAATAACTCAC
This sequence comes from Anopheles punctulatus, assembly GCA_000956255.1. Taxonomy (NCBI): domain Eukaryota; kingdom Metazoa; phylum Arthropoda; class Insecta; order Diptera; family Culicidae; genus Anopheles; species Anopheles punctulatus. Next base: position 10,287 of record JXXA01009135.1, on the reverse strand, counting down.
TGGAAAGCGATGAGTGAATTAGAGAAATGTTGTTTTTCAACATTTTTTACGCTTTTCGGACATCCTTGGATCTTCCAAGAGTGATATGAATGTTGAAAGATGCATGCTCCTTGTTTAAAGACTAATACAGACATATTAGCCCATGGTGATAATTCATAATCATCGAAATATGTATACAACATCAACGATCTATAAGAATTCATGAACCACCAACAACATCGAATTCGAATTATGACTCACTAAGCTCTCAACAACAAACTGAAGTAAATAAAAAATCTCCACAAAAGAGGTTTCCGTGATAGCACTTTTTAATATCATCGCTGCAGAACTTGAATAGGACCAAAATTTGACAGTATTTTTTCATAAAATCCACAAAAGATTAACTTCAGAAAAATCTTAAAAAATCAATCTCTAGAATTATTCTATAGTGGTCCACAATATTTTCAAGCAAATTAATTGTATCTCTATTATTTGTTTTTATTTGCGTCTATTTTTCCATTTGCCATCTTCCTCCGACTCAATGTCCGCACAGACACAAAGCATTTCACCCACGCCACCCAATGGCAAAACGCAACAATTTATTCATTTGCATCGGACAAAAATGGCACGCCAGTATGAAAAGGCACCGCCACAACGTGCACAAGACCAGAAACCAGGAAAAAAAGCGAACCTCCACTGCTTCCCCCTCTTCCCATGAGCGAAACAATACAATACACGCTCCTGCATCCCTTCACGCTCACACAACACCAATTTCCTTGTGTTTCTGTACACCGGTCGGTGTGTGCGTGCGTGTGACCCTTTGATCGTGTCCCGTGAAGCGTGCTGTTCACTCGCTAGGAACGAGACAGGAACAAATAAAACATGGACACAAAAAAAAACCCCACCCGACGACGACTGCGACGCAACTTCTCAGACAACTTGCAAACAAAACGGCGTTGGACGTTGATGACCCCGAAATGAAGAGTCTCGTGTGCTGTGTCTCGGTGGCACCACCCGCAGGCGGGAAGAGGGGTGAGCATAAGAAAGGCGAGCACTTTTCTCCTCTGGGAGGGGATGGCTGATGGGACAAAACTGAAACCAAAAATCGAAACGTACGCAGAGGAGCGTTTGGGGCCAGTAAATAAGGGACGAAGTGGTCTCTCCGGGCGTACATAGGCCACGGTACGAACTTCCTGAAGTTCGTGAACTTGAGCCATGAGAAGGTTTCCTGCTAGAGAAGTGAATCCGAAAAGTGCAAAGTTGAAGAATTTTGTTTTAAAAAAATGTGTCCGAAGCTCATGAAATTGAGCCACGAGCAGAATCACTGACAGAAAAATTACGCGAAAAGGCTCGAAAAGATATTATTATTAAGTATTTTCATAAAATATGCCATTCAAATGATTCTCCCCCAGCGTATTCAAATTACAACAAGTACTTCAGCTGTTTGAAACGGACACCTGAGAAAGCTTGCCTTTGTGATACTGTACAAGCACAAGTAAAAATAAGATACCGGAAAAATTAAGACATCAGAAGATACTCTATAGTAATTGTGAGCTCGAACGGAATTTTAAAATTCCAAAATTTGTTTTTAAGCCCACTTAAACTAACGATGGCATGGATCCGCATCGCTACGATGCTAACCTCTCTCCGAAAGCACCAACCAATATCAATCATACGCTCGAACGAACACCCTTCGAAACTATAAATTCATGTCGCTTTAATCGCTACTTTAACGCCGAACCTCGGAAAACCGAACCTTATCGAACATTATTAGTCGCCTTTAATTTAAGCAGTCGCCAAGCGGTGTGCCCACATCAGATTGGCTGGCTGGTAGAAAATATCTCCCCCAAGCAGGAGGGGGCTTCCTTTTCCTTCGACGCCAGCCGTCGGACAAAAACCTCTCGAGAGAAAAAGCAATTTCCACGCGGCAAGAAACACCGAAACTAGCTGCCGGCATTATCTTGCGGATCTTTCAGCCGAGTATTTTTGGCAAAGAGCATACATTCATCGGCCGTACAGCAGCCCGAAGCAGCCGTTGCTCTACTGAATAATTTGTTTTAATTCTTCGTTCGACACCTACCCACAAGCCGGAGGCAGCAGCAGCAGCAGCAGCAACCGGAAGCTCCTGGACTAGTGATGTCCAGCTTTTTAGCTACTCTGCGTTAGAGAATTAAATTCAACTCTAGTAGATTAAAGTTGCAACTGTATCATCAAGACATGAAACAGAGAATAAGAATTCCAACATCGATAAATTTATCGTTTCGAATTTCAAAAAATCGACAACCAAATAACGACAAAAGAATCATCAAAGATTCCATTCTTTAAAGGAGTCACAAAGTAGTCAAAAAACTCGATAGAAATTGTAATTTGTGTAAAAATTACAATAAAAAAAACTAAATTTGGTTCGACGAACATTTAACACTTATAAATAGATTTGTTCCAACAGCATTTAACATGAACTAAAATATAAAAACTGCACAAATGTCGACATTACGGCACACTTGCATCAATTTTTTTTAAATTAAATTTTACACCATGACTGATTTTTTTTTCTTTTTTATACTAAGCCATTTTCTATACAAACGAGCTGCGCTGTCAATCTTAAGCGAATAAAAGTGCAAACGAAATAAAAAAATATAACACATAAAACACAAAAGTCATATCAATCACTCTTGTCAAAGCATCCCTTTTGGATTTGATTCGACTTTTCAGGCACATCACTACTCCCAGACTGTTTCTGCTCCATTTTAAATGTGTGTCGAGTTGTGTGTGTGCTTTTCATGGTATTTTGCCATTTTTACCACCACCCCAGGGCACGGCTTTAGTTAGACTTACCGGTAACTGATAGATAGAATCGAAAAGAGTCGTTTGTGCGAAAAGTTTTCCTAATCACAAATCCCACTCTCCCACTCGACCACCGCCCGCGCTAGAGTTTGGGGGGAGGCGGTCAATGATGAAGCGAATGGAGGATGATTCATAAGGATATCGTCACCGTCATCATCGGCAGCGGCAGGCCACCGCCAGTCGGAACAAACGCCAACGGCCACAAAAACACGACAAGTTGGCGTTAGTGTTGTGCTAACAATGTTCGCTTTTATGTTATCCGCTTCTCGTTTCTACGGCGGCTTGGTGTAGGCTGGTGTGTTTGTTGCCGGTGTATCCTGCGGCCTTAGAGTACCAATTAGCACGCAATGTTGCCTCCCACCTAGCACCCACCGAAGCGGGCAGGAGAGTTTTGCGACCTCCGGAGGGCAACCCAAGGCTCGCACGACACGCCAGTCGGCGCCTTTGCTTTGCTGCTTTTTTCGCGTCCCCAGTAATACACTACTGAAAAACACGGCATGCGGAGCGTGTGGCTCCTAAACAGTACGCGATGGTATTTCACGACGACACCCGCGAAAAACTCTGCACCTTGGAAAAAAGGCACTACAAAATAAATAACAAAGGAAAAAAATAACAACCGACGCAGAATAAAAAGTGAAGAACGGCACACGAAATATTCCGCATTTTATCGGATAATCTCACCTGAAGTGAGGTCATTAGCGATTCAGAAGCCATACAGGTGGCAACACACGTACGCATGAATCCGCGTGTACACACCTCCCCCTCATCCCACCCCTCCCTCCCCACAACAAAACATATCGATACATTGCGGCTTCCGCGGTTCGGTTGCTTATTTTATTCGCTTTGCGTACCAAAACGAATAGGAAACCGAAAAAAAAACACACTAAGCATGGTGCTAAAGTATGATCGATCGGTGGCGCATCGGTAGTGATTTTTGCCCACTTGCGTCACAGAGTGTTTTTTTCCCCCGGTACTGATATTTGGATTTGTTTTGGAATTAAGAAAATCAAGAAATTTATACCGAAAATTAAAAACCTTTAAACATTATTCTACTGCTCTTTCGGCACGAGTTAAATGTTTTTTCGAGTAAAAATATTTTTTGGAATCTAATGTTTTTGTGTGTTAAAACCCCTATTTTTGTAGTGAAGAGTGCCATAGAAAGTAGCTACGAAAAAAGCACTTCTAGGCAGTTAATATCCGAATTTCGAAGGTTTGATGATATTAATATTTTTGTAATTTTTACAACTCGTTTTAGCCTTCCTTTGGTTTTTTTTTTCAGCCAATCACAAACAAATTGATGCAAAAAAGAAGACATAATTAAGCAAATTTGCATGGTTTTTAATAAATCATTTATTAAATAAATTCAATTCGCAAACGAAATTTGTCGCTATTGTAATAAGATGATTGTTTAAAATAAATGCAAACAATATTTGTCTTGTTCAAAATCGTTGCAAAAGATCACTCTAGGGTAATTATTAAGAAAACACACACAATTTCACAACTACTCCACATACGCTGTGCCCAAGTTTGCTCTGATGATAAGTGACACATAAAATGGACGTCAGCGGAAAAGCTGACCAGTTAAAAAGCAGCTACACGGCTCAAACAAAAAAAAACACTCACAAGTAGAAACTAGACCGTAGATAAGATAAGAACGATCCAATGCCGGGCTGGGAATGTACACCACCGCCATCACCACCATCGGCGTGTAGCAATCCTTGCCGGGTAGCAATACCCCTGCTAACCTCACGACCCCCTCCCGCTGACAAATCCGTCATTGGCGCAAAGGTTCGCTCACGTTCTGCCCATAAATAATTACAATTCCACCGTGTGGTTTTTAACTTCATTTTATCATATCCACTACCACACACACACACACACAGTCACACCGCATTCTTATCTTATCAGCCATGTGTGTACGTGTGTATACGTGTGTGTGATGCAGGCACCACAGTTGACATTTGAAAGAAAGGCCACTCCGTCGCCATTCCTTCGCCATTGCTCCACCCCGCACTGGCAGCTAAGCGACGCCGCCGTCCTCCAATCCAGTGCGGTCGCGATAAGAACTAACACAAATTGATTACGTGTGTGGGTGGGTCGCGTGAGTGGGTGTTTGCTGGTGCTAATAAAATTTCCATTACCAGCCAGCGACCCATTCAGCGATGGAGTGAAAGAGAACGTGCGAATTTGGAGCTTGGTTCATAATTAAAAAAAAATACTTTAACATTTGATTTTTTAAGTTCTATTTCATGACATTATTTCGCACATATTTACAATGTTTTCACGAGGGAAAGGAATGTTGTATTAAAGAAAACACTTCCCCAAGGAATATGATATGCAAATATAATTTGGTAAGTTAACTTGGTGAGCTTTTGGATATTCCAAGCAGCCTGAGCCAACGGAAAATAAATAATACTAAAACTCCGATGCCATTTGTTCCAAATGTTGATAATTGAAACATCAATAAAATGGTCTCAACATTATCGGCTTTACCCACCGCAGGCCACCCAAGTTGCGCCTTCCACCTCCGCTAATGAAAGTCTAACGCGCGCGTCAATTGGCGCAAATTGCGTTATCAGAGAGTGGGGTATTTATTATATTTCTTCTTTTTTTTCGCCCTGTCGTGCCACCGTCAGCACAGAGCAAACAGTGCCCGTTCAATTGTTTAATTCATTCGCCACGGTGTTCGTGTGTATTTATGTGAATGTATGACGGGGAGAAGGAACGAACGTTGCGAAAATGTCGTCGCTTGCAAATTGTTGCCTCAGCTGTTTACGCCGACCACCGTCGGTTCCTTGAAACATTTGGTTTCCCAACTCCTGCCGCAGCCGCTTTTGCCGATTTTACTCTCGCCATCATTGGCGAAGCTACTAAGCGAAAGCATTATGATAAAGCATTCTTTCCCTCCAACGCTGACGCATTCGTTCCTTTGCGACGTTTAGCACAGCGTCAATCTTTAATTTTGCATTGGTTTTTTTAACTCTTTTTGAACGTTTTTTCCTGAACGTTAAATGATAACTCTCAGTTTATTTATTTTTTTTAAATTTTAGAACTATTCCACTATTTTTAGGTCTAAAGTAAACAAAACTAAAAAATAACTGTTCCAATGTTCCCATTCGCCTTAAATTAAAATTGAAACTTAAACAATGAAGCAGACTACATCGTGTATCATAATCATACGATCATAAAATTGTAAAATAAAATGATTACTTCAAGAGAAACCGAATGTAATGAAGCACACGTGTCGTATGCCTAAAAAAAATTTAACAAATAAATATTATTTTAATAAAAAAAAACACATCTTCATACTAGCAGAATAAGCAGAGACGTGGATCAACTTTGACGAAGCCAAAAAAAGAGTAATCGTGCTAGAAGAAATGTAGCAAAGATTAGCTTGAAATTATCAGATCCAAACATAAAAATACATAAAAAATATTTCAATTTGCTAACACGATAAGAATTTTCGGTGTCTTTCAAATAATCGTATAATTCTAACAATAAAAAAAAATGATGATCGCTCAGTGACGTTCCTAATGAAGCAGCCATTGCAAATTTTGCACAATAAATTATCTTAAATTTTCAATAATAAATTTCAGTGAATACGTTTTTGAACATTTAATTTATAAATAATATTACACCAAAATATCAATCGTAGTTGATTATTTCCTCCAACTCGTATCAAACTGCTTGCTGGTGTGAGAAGGTTGTTAAAACCAGCCGCGATGCAGCACCGATAGAACGACCACTCGCGGCCAACAGCAGAATGCAGGTGTCGCACTTGCACCGCCGAATAAATCGAACACGCACCAGCAGCCACAGCATAAAACATGAGCAGGGGGTGGGGGCGCTGGCCCGGCACATATGCCGCATGCTGGAATAGTAATAGACCGTCCAATACAGCCACACAAAGGCACACACGCGACCAGACCGCTGTCTTCCAACCCCAAGTGTGTGCGTGTGCGGGGGTACAAAAAGAAAAACGCACACAAACATCGTCTGGCGTCGTCCCCGTGCTAGGATAAATATCGTGTTAAAGCCCCACACGGTGTCCTATCGCACCGCAACCGTCGCAGCAGGCGCGGAGGTTAATTAGTGTGCGTTAGGTTTAGGAGAAAATGCGATAGAAAAATCAAATAAAAAAAAGCAACGAAGGAATCGTCACAGTGCCACACGGTGGAGCTATTTTCGGAGCAAACACGCACACACGGTCGATTGTGGATAGAAGCCGGCGCGCCGCCGGTTAGATCGCACCGTGCGTGAGAAAGGGATGCGCAAAGGGAAGCAACACAACACAACACAAAAAAAACCCCACGAGCCGCAGAAAACAACACGCGACACGCATCGAACGAACGAGAATCTTTTTATCAATATATCTCCACGCACACAAGCGCGGCGCAAATGTGCAGTGTGTGGAAGATCAACGCCAACGGCCGGCGGAGTTTGCGAGAGCGAGAGCGAGCATGTGAGCATGGCCGCAGAAACAATGCTGCATTGCTTCACACGCGTGTGCGATGAGAGCGGCCCGCTGCGGTTTGCTCTCTCGCTCGCTCGTGTGCGCTGCAGCAGCGCCAGGTAGGTTTTGTTTTCATCGCTCTCGTCTCGGAATCAGGAAGCAGGACGATCGCGCGGGGGTGGATAAACTCGCCCTTTACAAATCGTATTCTCCGGCGGTCGCTCGGATTTATCTTATTTTATTCGATTCGAAATGTTTCATTTTAATTTCATCAACAATATTCAACATTTTTTAATGTTCAACAAAAAATGAAAAAATAATTGAATCATCACTCAAAATATAAATTAAAAATTCCTTTTCCGTTTAAAAATGTAAAACACCTCAAAAATGTTTCAAAATCAACCTAAAGCACTTCACCGCTATGTAGTAACCAGCGTGTGTATTACTCACCGCAACGAAACATGTCGAGCTGGGGGGAATCCGGCCAGACTGGTCCTTCCCGATTCGTCATCGAAGTCCTTGCGTTTGGGAAAAGGATACCGACGCCGTCTTTGCGTGTTCTTTGTGTGTGTGAGTATGTGCGTGCCTTTGTTGGTTCCTCGTTCCCTGATTCTGGTACGTTGCAGATAACTACTTTACGGTACGGGCCACATACACACGCACACGTTCGCACCCGGCATTTCAAGGTCTACAAACCCGGTAGTTGAAAATCCCGAATATCTCGCCGGTGTTTCTACAAGGAGATCCTTTTTTTCAGCCGGTCAAAACGAAATCGAGTCGTAATTCGTAACTTCTTCGCTAAGAAATCGACGTTTTTTCGATATTTCTTCACAGGCGCGCCTTCTAGAACACCTCCGTCAATTTGCTGATTATAGTAAAAACTGATCGGAAATAATTGAAACTAAACGAAAAGATGACTACTAGATTGAACGATTCGTTCGCTAGGATACACCGCGGGTTGCTGCATTTTCTGCACTTTCCGCACACAATTTTCCAATTACACACACACACACACACTGCACGAAACACGCTGGCCAAAATGGGATGCCGGCTACGCAAATGGCCGCCGATAAGCCAACGGTGGGATTGAAATGTGGCCTAATCAGATTATGCGAAGCGGCGACGGAGCGAGCGCGTCGGTTGCCGGCCTGGATTGCCGACCACGGCAAACAAACTGATGATTTATCATTTTTGTTTTTTCCCACCGCCACCGAACGTCGCACAAAGTCGCGAAATTACATGCCCGCGGAATGTACCTTTTTTTTCGGCACGGCGGACCGGCACGGATAATTGTGAAAACGGTTTTATGGTGACATTTGCAGAGGAACGTAGCGAACGAAAGAAAGGGGGAAAACACAGCACACACGGCCAACTAAAATCACAGACCAATTCGAAATTCCCGCACGAAAACAACATCACGGTCCATTCGTCCGTCGAGTGCGAGAGCGAGACGGCTAGCGAAACCGGCTATGTCTCGGGTGTGTGCGTGAGGGAGAGCAGCAACGACGAGATGAAGTACGCACACGGGATGTGTGCACGAGTGTGTGTGTGTGAGTGAGTAAGGGCGAGCGCACCAAACGCTTGCTCTCCCCTTCCCACCGCGAGTGTGTGCGTGCGTTAGAATGAAAGGTCTAGGGGAGGCTGTACGCGCGTGAAGAGTGTGTAGGTGTAAGGAAAAAGGTAGCAGAGATGAGCAAACACAAAAAAACAACAACGCACTAGAGATGCAGCGGCCATACACACGCGCACACACACGCACATACACACAGGGCCGCCGGTGTACGAGTGAGCGAGACGGGCAAACGGATGCACGCGCGACGACAAACGGATTCACGCACGTGTGTTAACGAAATCCGCGGTGTTTCTGCTCTCAGACGGAACCAAACACACGGCGCCGATCATATTCTGCATTGAAGGAGGATTTCATTTCTATTCCTTGCCGACCGATTTGTTTCGTTCCTGGCAACGAACTGTATTGATTTTGAAAATTGATTGTTATCGACACAACACACGACAGAAACTTATTAATTGGACAGCGGTGGTTTACATGATTCACTATCCGCTCGGCAGAGAACTGAAACAAAACTATTTTCAGCACACGTTTCGCTTTGTTACGAACATTTGTTACGTTTCGCGAAACGGATAAAAACAAACGCGCGTGCGGTCACACACACAACGGTACTTTGCGTGCTTTTTTTTGTGCTGAACCGACACAAAACACCAACAGATCGTTGTCAAAGACTGTCAACCGTTCAGAAGCAGACTATCCAGCCTCCACAGGAAGGGAGAGCTGGGTTACCGTGAGCGACCGAATTGAGCGAGGTCGAGCAAAAGAGTGAGATGCAAGAAAATTAAATCACTAACAAACGCTCACAGGAATCGCCGGGCGGCAAACTGTGCGAAAGAGATGCAAAAAGAGAGAAATCAACGCGACGAGAGAGTGACTTTTGTTCACGCACTTCGGGTGTAGTTGATTTCAATAGGACAAAACGAGTAAACATTTTTTTGAACAATTTGAACATTAACTTAAAAATTAATTTTTCTTACTTAAATAATGTGGCTTAAACTCGTTTATATTTGGATCCGTTAGTTTTCCCTTGAAGCTGCTTTTAGTAGTCCAGTTTTAGTGAGTTATGGGTAAACTCTGTTTTATATATTAAAACTTTATATCTTCAAAAAGAATACAACATTCTCATTCGCTGAAAGTCCAGCACTAGGCTTTTTGTGTAACGTGTTATAGAATGCTAAACGTTAACTTTCAGGACCTTTACTACATTCGCATCTTGCATAGTGACACGAAGATTGCCGAGCGTGTTCGAAAGCACGAAGTTTGGATTTTCGAAGTTGGTTGCGAGCCAAAAAAAATCGAAGTTTGAATACATTTTCGATGATGGCACTCACTTCAGACAAGGACAACATACTCGTGCGAAAGGGATGCTAGCAGAGTGAAACAAACGCGGCGAGAGAGGATTATGACTAAGGGTTAATGTGTAAAAATTGGACAAATTTAT
>JXXA01009129.1:0-13214 GCA_000956255.1 Anopheles punctulatus | reverse complement strand
CACGTGGGCGGATGGCAATCGTTTTGTGTCGTTGCTATCTCGGAACCATGGTTGTGTATTGTTTGAGGAAATGAATTTTCGAAAACTACATTCAGTTCCGTCCCTTGCAGGGACCGGGTGCGTTCTCTCCGTCCTTTATGGTGTGCATGTATTTTTGAGCGAGTGCATTCTAGCGTTTGAAGCGCGCGAGCAGTTGGTTTTAGTTTGAATTCAATTTATTTCCTCGTAAGTACCACTTGAAAATGGTCGGGGAGTTCGACAAGGTAGTTGTGGTTTTAACCAGAGACAATCGCGAGTGTGTACTATTTGCCCGATTTTTGGCTAACTGTTGGTTTTGTAGAATTAATGAAAAATACGCTCACAATGCGTGGTAGTTTGGATGGTGCAAATAGCTCCCAGAAAGTTAATTTGTTTGTGTTGTTTCCAGTTTTTATGCATGCAATTGTCGTGCTGATCGTTGATTTTAATCAAAGTAAGAGGATAAAGTAAAACAAATACTTTATTTTGCTTTATTGAATGTCATTCACGAATCAATGTTTATCAATGTCACATTTTTTTATTGGACGTTTAAAAGCTGATTATAAAAAAAGAACTTTCAAACCTAGATTTGTTAAAAAAATGTCAAAACTGAATTTTTTAAAATTAGTCATTTTACATTTTCTATCTGTTTATCAAGCATTTTCTAAACTAATTTAAAAAATAAATAACAAAATAAATAAAAAATTTAAGGTGTTCTTTTTCAATAAATGGTTGAAAGTAAAGAAAAATATAATTATTTTCAAAATACAAAGTACGAAACCCTTCTGTTATGATTCATTCGCGTGTGAACACAATGCTCACCGTGCGACGAAACTTTACACCGCGAAACCCCTGGCACATGCCCTTATGCAACAGAAGTCATATTTTTAACATCAAGCCTTTTTTACCGTTTCACGCACTCCACGTAATCCCCGGCCGGCCGAGAACAACTTGATAACGCAAAAAAAAACAGGAAAAACAATGCATATCATATCGCGCGATGGAATGCTTCGTGCAGGTTTTAAAATTTCCCACATCCAAACACACCGGGAAACCCTTCACAGCAAGCCAGTTCGGGTTGAAAAAATAATGCTAATAATAACAAGTAATAATAAAAATAAATACCACATCAGCACCCTCCCTCCGTGGCCGGATTTTCGACGTTTCTTTCTGTGGGAGCTTTTCCACCGTCACCCAATCTACCAGCGGCCTTTGCGATGCTATTTTTTCTCCTTCTCCACATCGGGTGGCACATGGCAGTTGGTAGGGCTTTAGTTGAAGTGTACGTCGGTCGAAAAGTTTCATCGAGCAGCTTCCCACCACGGCCAAGCAAAACCGGGCCAAGTTTAGTGCACAATTTCCCAAGCGATTTTCGGGCCGTGCGAATGCAATGAGCCGCTTCGTGAGTGTGTGTGTGCGTGTGGGGAAAGGAACAGAATAACAATAAAGTAATCCAGGCATAATGGTGCGTGGGACGTTCCTTTCACAGTTCTGAAAGGAAACGCGAGAAATGTTCGTCACTCGTGAAGTGTGCTTACGTGTGTGCGAAATGTTCCGCTGCTCATTGCGCAAGAATGATGTACGCTAAGTCTACATGACTTGTTCCGGTGAGGAAGCAGAATTATCTTTTTGTTATCACAAAAAGTTTTGTTCTTCTTGGATGGCACATATTATAACTTCACGGAAGTGATCTTTTTATGAAATTTGAATAAAATTGCAACTATGTCTTGAGAATGTTCTTTAAGCATGTGAAATTTATTTCTATCAACCGCTTTGTACGTAAAAATCCTTATTGAAATGAGATAATAAGAATACATTTCATTGTATCGACAGAAATGGAACATGTTTCTTCCGGAAAAAAGTCCCCGATATCCTCTCCCATTGCAGACGATTCGGTCGCAGGCGCCATAAAGGACACGAGCCCACGCGATAATGAATGAGCCGAAGCGCATAAACCATTCCAGCGGGTGAAAGGAATCAGATAGCGCATGTTGGGTGGCAAGGACGAAACCGATGGGTAAGTAAATATGCTGCACGGGACAACCGAAGCGAAGTCTATAAATGGTCGATGATTGTGATTTATTGCGAAAAGTGTACGGTTTCGGTGCTGGGTTTATTTGCGTACCGGCGACACCAGCACGGGTCAGCAGGAAGAAGCCAGTGGAAATGGTTTTCTGATGTGCCTTGAGTACAGTGAAGGATGCATAAGTAGGCACAATAAGGGTTTAGTAGAACTATTAACTCATTTTATTTAATTTGTTTCATATGGATAACTATTTTTACGACTTAAAAAAAATAATTTAGATTTAGCTTGTCCAAAATTACCTTCGATAAGAAGGTTATTTTGTATGTTTATTTGTATTTGTTATTATTGTTAACTTCTAAATTTTGATCATTTCATCTTATTGCTCTTTGTTATTATTTGCATTTCTTCAGATAAACTATGAAAATATTTAAAAATATTTTTAAAACAATTTTCGATATTTTGATATCGATTAAAGTTTCCTCGAAATTCCCTGACTTGTACGTCACTGTACGCTGCACGCATCGGAATACCACAAAATGCGCTTCGATCCACCCGTCACCGTGAATTAGTACGTTCGGAGATTTATACCGTCTTGTATCGGCGACGGGGAGGAAACATCCCCGTCCCTTCCCCCAAATGAACTGCACTGAAACCCATCGCTGCTCCGCTGCTTTGCTCGCTGATAACAGGGCTCGAATTTTGTCGTCTCATCCCCATCCCGTCCAAAGCTCACTGCCAGTTCTGCAAGCCACCAGACGCTCCGAGATCACTTACAGATCCCGACACACAAATACACGCTCAGTAGTGGCCGGCTGGCTGGCTGGCTGGTCCGGGTTTGGGGTTCGTTCCACGCCGAAGACAAAGGGTGCAATTAATGATGGGAAGATAGGATGTGCCTCCCCGCTTCCCCATCGTATCGGGATCTGTAGGATTCGGTTACTTCTGCCGTATGTCCTGTCGTTTTGGCTCGTACGCCTACTGTCGATCTGGGTTGGTTTATTCCAGCTCCAGCCGGAGGAGGAGGAGGTGGAAAAGTTTACCATCTGATTTCGTTTATGTGACCTCTGCCCTTGTATAACCTCCGCCACTCTGGAGGGATCTTTCCCCTCCCGAACGATGGAGCATAACATTATTGTTAGCCTTTTGCTCGTTTCGGCTGGGATTTTCCACCTTATCTTAAATGATGTTTGTCTTTCGCATAAAATCCGCCCCGCTTCGCAAGCGCAAGTAGTGTAAGAATCTCGACTTTTGCCTCGTTTTTTCCGTTTTTGTTTATTCGCTCGTTGTGGCATGGTGAAAATCAAGATTCTGGTGGAAATTATTGTAGCCAGAGGCATTGTCGCGCTGACCAAACGGTCCGCGATAGATCTTGATCGACCGAGCGACATGTCAGCCCAATGTAATGCGCTTATCCGATCAATGAAGCGTTGTGGGAGTGGAGGCTTTAAGACGATGTGTTGATTTGCGATTCGATGCTCTACCGGGCAAAAATAGGTTTAGATACGACTATCAGGATGTCGAAAGTTTGAATTTTAATAGATTCAGATTGTTTGTTAAGAAGACCTTGAAGAAAAGTTTGATGAAGTGTTTGGAAAAAACGCGTGTAAATTACTTTCAATATAGAATGAACAGTAAATAAAACGCTTCAGCTTTATCCAGTTGAAACGAAAGCTAGTAAATCGTCCCAACCACTCCTTCATTCCAAACAACGCCAGCGTCTTTCAAACAAACGATGATCCTGCGTTCCATTAGCGAACGCCACCGCCCGGAAGGAACAAAAGAAACACTACAAGGTTAATGTCTTTATGCTGACGGAGCAGAAAACGGCAACAGCAACAGCTACCGAGATTTGCTGAAACAAAGACGTCGCCGGTCGTTCGTTAGCGTTGTCAAAGTCGGCGAGCACAAAAGGGGTTTATCTCTTGATCGCTTTTATTTAATTTTTTTACTGCAGCTCGCCATGCCAAAAGCCACGACCTTCTCCTCGAGTGTCGATAAAGAAAAGTTAGTCACACGGCTGCGTTCCGTTTACACAACGTCATCATCATCATTGTCACCTTTCGCCCCCGTGGCTTCCTGGAGGACGGCACGGCTAATGAACGTTCGCTGGGCGGAAGTAAAAACATGCGCTACATGCGAATGGCGGGCAACCCGAATGCGAGTGGAGGAAAAATTCAAATAATGATCTATTATACTCCAGCGCACGTGTACGCTTCCTTTTTTTTTGTCAATTTACGGCGCAGAACAAAACGAATTTTTCCTCTCCGAACTGGAGCAGCCTATCGTGGGTAGTTGTCAGTGCCAGTTTCTCATCTTCCGGGAAGGACCGAAAAAGAACCCCTTTTGCGGGAGTGATTCGATCAAACTAGTTTGAAGCATCCTCGCAATCGATACTACGCCGAGCTCGAGAAAGAGGCTGAGATTTCGGTTACCCCGGACGGGCGGGTTGACATCTCCGTGACGGAAGGTGTGAACGACAGTTTGATTAATTGTTTCTGATAATGTGATGCATTATGGGATAACTCATAACTCATTGACAGGCCTTCGAACGGTGGAGGGCGCGGGGGGCAACCCCGCATGACACGTGTGCATTCGTGCGAATGATTAATTGTTTGTCGCGGGCTGAAGAGACGCTCAAGATGCTTCGTTTCCGACGATGACGCTTCGAAGGCAGGATGGGATGCGGCACAAAAGAACATTTCCTCGCATGCTGCAGCGTATTGAACGGTTAAAGCTGTTAAACGTATGCACGATTAGGTTCCGGGAAATGAGCACGCATGAAGCGTTTGTTTACAAATTGAATCACAAATGCGCTCGCTCGAGCAATGTAAAATCTATTTATATTATCATTTCAATTATTTTCCCATAATGGTGAATGACAGCTGTTCACTGGAAAGAGAATTTTCTGAGTTTCTAAAATTAAAATGAGAAAATTTTTCATCATGAGGCGATTACACAAACAATTGATGTGTTTCTCATAGATCGACGTCTTTACTGTTCCTCGAACTAAGAACCCATATACCATCGTCCGATAATTCTACCAATTTTACTCTCCTTTGATGTGGTTTTGAGCGCTTGAAAGAATTATTTATGATTTCCTTTATCTCTGCCTGGGAGATAAATCCTCTTGAAAATTTTCCAATCAACGAACGACTGCTTAAATCATTTCATAAAAAAGAATGTAAAGTATGGGACACCAATTGGAATGCGCGGGTTGATCAAATTCGAACCCATCAGTCACCCTTCAGTAGCAACCATGGCGTGAATAATTATGCTCTAATGAAATTTATCCCGGCCATTTTTTTTTCGTCGTTTCCTACCCTTTGTAAGGCAACTGGTCGTCCGATAAAACGGGAATCCAAATTCCGCGGTAAAATTAACGCACGCGAAACTGTGAAGGTGGTGACGGTGTTTTATTCTAGCAGGACGATTTTTTTTCTATTTATTCCATTAGTTCATTCATGTTGAACCAACTTACCCCAAAATGTTCACCACTTTTATCGAATTCCTGTTGGGCGAAAATTTTGAAAAACGCTCCGCTCACAATGGATCAAACTCAAATATTTCGATCCGCTTCGGAAAGTTTCCAAGTCATCGGTGCGGGAAAGAAGGTTGGGTAGCGCAAAGTGAGCAATGATTGAGAGGAACGTCCTGGGGGTACAAATTGGCGATGGCGGAGAGTGTTCGATTCGTTTATTGGATTCCCGTGGCCTGTGTAGGAGTCTTCGCGCGTCAAGAAACGAAACACCCCCGTGGTAGGCTTAACGCCTGGGAAATTAAAATGCTTCCAAGCTTCCACTTATCAAATGTGCGCGCTCAAGCGCGTGTTGGTCGGCTTGAAAATATGACTCTTATTTGGGTGCGAGCGATCCGCGAACCGAGCAACATCTAATCGAGCTCATCAATTTGAAAATACTCTACCAAAAGGTGGGGCGAATAGCATTGACGGACGTCAAATGTACTCTCGCTGATTTGAAACAGTTACACGCAGGCTTCTGGATGATGGTAATGAAATTAATTGATGCCACTTTATCAAGCAAGCCTCTCAAATAATGCTCACCAATCATTTGGGTTTTGGCTGCTAACGCGAAGGAAATTAGTGCTGTTACTTGGAAAGTGAAAAGACCGTCAATTTGTGTTGATCCAAATCACAATAAATATTTGCATTTGAGTTATGGTTCAATTTACTATCCCGACAATGGTTTTTAAGCAAATTTGCACTAAAATAAAAAATGCATAAAACAAACTCAAACTCTATCAGAGAGAATATAAATGAACTTTTAAAGTTTCGCACTAACAAAATCATTACGCTGTCTGAAAAGCTGAATTATTCCAATATAAATTTATTATTACTTGAATCGAATTTTGTGATAAAAATTTGTCGCAAATTTGTCGCAAAAAAGCTTTGTTTGTCCTTAAAGCTTTCATTTTTTTCCGATCGATTTCAATTGAAATCATATTATTTTAATATTATTATTGCTCTAATTGTTTATGTTAATATGATTTTAATTGACACAATTCTGATTCTAGCCATTTTAACAATTTCATTTTTGATGCATTCAAACGTAAAAGGGGTGAATTTAATGATCGTGTTCAGTTTAAAATGGTTTTATCTGTAAATGATTTACCATTTGTCGAGTTTTATTTTTTTTCCATTTTCATCTTATCCACTGCCTGGAATGTGTAAGAAAATCACAAGAGTAAGATTGCTGTTTTGTAACCAACCAACACTTTTTTTATGAGTCATGGTCACTATTAATTATTGAAAAATATTCATATCATCAAAAAGAAGTGAAAACCATAGATATGAAAAACACAGTATCAAATCACAATCTTAACTTTAATAAGTGTATAAAATGGAAAAAAATTATAGGTTTGTAAATACAATTAAAAGTCTGGACGAGAAATAAGCCTCTCTGATCGTTTTTGAGATGTTACCAAAAATTATTTTCAACCCCGTCAAATGATCCGAATGTTTAACATTCCGAAACTTCATTTCCATGATGAAAAACTCTATCCATTTGATTGCGTTTGCCTTATTTACCAACCTAATTTTAAAGACCGTAACCAAAACTGTCTCCACCGCCCGTTTCGAACTCATCTCGTTGGTGTCTCACGTTCGGGCGGTTGCTAAAAATGGTAAATCACATCACATCGTCTGCTTGCTGTGCGCCAACTGTTAACTAATTCATCATGTAAATCCAACCATTCACCGGGAACCGCGCGGAGCAATTGATTCCACGGCCGTGGCATTCGAAAACCGCCGCTAGATAAATCGTTTTCCCATTCCCGTATGAAGAAGTCTTGCTATAAATGAGATATTCGGTAAGGTATCCTTTTGTTTGCCCGGCCGGAATAATGATGAACTGAAAATGATAACTTTTTCCGGGGGGGGCCCAGGAAAAGCACGCGACGCAGATACCGCATCCCGGGCACGTAGCGTGTTTTATGTCAATTTTACTGTCGTTACCCCCGTGAACTCGTTTATGAATTTGAGTGGCACGGGTTGGTAGGGGGAGATATGGTAAAGGGAAGGACAAATGGAGACGTTAAGCGTGGCAGACATTTCATCAGTTTCGGGATGGGATTAACGATTCGATCGGACCCGCTCGGCCGTGAATCACTTTCACTCAATTTTAAAACGGTTTCAAATTAGACAGATTTGTATGCCGGCGGAAGATGAATAAACATGATGACACAAAGAAACTTTTCCAGCGGAAAAATTGCACTCCATGCCTCATCCTCCTCCGAGGAATCTGTTCTCGTGGAAAAATCCTTTCCTGTCGGCTCCTTTTCAAGCGGACCAATCGGCCGACTAATAATGGCCGCCGCGCTGACTGCTGTGCGTTTTTCTGCGTGCGAGGGCGTGCTGCCCAACCACGTCTTCAGCGTGATTATCATTTTTAATCAAATTCCGTCAGCGATCCGGCTTTTCGAAGCGTTTATGCGGAGTTCTTTCCAATTCGGAGTTTTTTTTTTTTAGTGGCACTGTCACATGCTTCCTCTCAGTTCTGCTTTGTTTTGTACACCGTCGCGTCAAGTTTTTCAAAAAAAGTCTTCCGTCCCATGAACAGATTGTGAAGCAAGCGTGGTTTCCGAGCGCCCGGGACACGCGGTATTGGTTTCACTTTTCCCATCTGGGAGTGGTTTTCCACGACGGGTACGCGGGATGCGTCCTGTGTGGTCCACCGGTTGCGGTATGAAGCGCGAGAAAAACTTTCTATTTGAATATGCTAATGAATTGAATTATTATAGATGATGGCACCAAGCGTGAAAAAAGACCCAGCGTTGTAAGGAGTTTTCCGAAAGAGATTCTACGCTAACAGACGAACTTGCTTTGCATGAGTTGGGACTGTTTTGAATCATTTGTGAAATTTTTTTGCTTCTTAAAAAGGAATAAAGTGTAAAAATTCTAATAATAAAAAAGAATATAATAATGAAACCTTTAAGATGTTTTTAATCTTCAAACTAAGCCGTCACACTAATAAAGTAAATAAATTTCCTTAATATCTTTCATGGAAATATATAAAGTACAACACATTTTATAAAACAATTTAACGATAATGCGTTCATGAAAAAGTATATTTAAGTTGAAGGGTTTTTGTATCATATTTGAATATTTTCACAACAATTAAGCGTACCTCGATGAATTTATTTCACACACAAAGCATCGACTCAATGTAGTCCTTCCTGAAATTTGCGTAAACACTACTTTCCCTACCCTTTAACAACAGTATTGTCCACTTTATGCGGTCCAGTCCCTATCGAAACCCCTATCGAAACCCAGCGACGCTTCTACCAGCCGATAACTTTTCACCGACCACTTCAGCGTGAGCGAACCTCAACTTTGCAGTTTTAACAATTCCGAACACGAACAAATCGTTTTCCAGCTCAAGTGGACCGAAACTGGACCAGATTGAAAAACGAATGCAAAAAAAAATACCCTAAACCGACCGCTAGCAACCGAAAAATCCACTGAAAAATCTCGAAAAAATATACCCACTTTAACAAAAAATGTTGTATATACACCAAAATGCGCCACACGTTGAGTGCTGCGAGGTGGGTTGGAAGCTGTTGCTGAACGGGCGTAACTTCCTGCACCAACTTTCCATCGGACCGGGTTTGCATCGCTCGATTCGCGTCACATTTTCGGGCAGGCGAGAGGGGAAACTTTTTTTTCCACCACGCCAGCATTTCCCAATGGCAAAGTTTAAATAATTGCGCTCAATTTATTACAGCCGAGATCGATGTCTTGGATCGATTTTTATTTCCTGCTTCTTACGGCATTCCGACAGTGCCGGAGGATATTGAAGTTGCAGGTTGGATGTTTTTTTTTTGTTCGCTTCTTCTAAGGGTTTCTCCCCCGCGTAAACTAAGCCAACACAACTGCCACGTAAGATGGCGTTGCCGGGGTGCCATTATCAATCGAAGTTGGAATTCCACTTCCGGCGCGACCCACACCGAAACGAGCCGAGGAAGTTCGGTTTCGATGCTGGAACGGATGCTGGAAAGTTTTACACGCCAGTCTAGTCCATCATTTAGGCGGCAACGGGCTCTCCTGCGCCCGGTCGCG
The DNA here is from genome assembly GCA_000956255.1 of Anopheles punctulatus. Taxonomy (NCBI): domain Eukaryota; kingdom Metazoa; phylum Arthropoda; class Insecta; order Diptera; family Culicidae; genus Anopheles; species Anopheles punctulatus. The sequence goes on along the minus strand of JXXA01009129.1, from coordinate 3,597 downwards.
TAGCTGGGAAAACTCACGATGGAAACGATTTTCAGTGCAAGCAGGCTGCGACCAAAGGAGTTTGCGACGGAGACGATGGCGTCACGCTTCATAAAAATCACGTACGGATAGTTTTGCATAGTTAATGAAACATTATCTGTCCGCCACGGGTTGCGAAAAACGGATCGCCAAGAACGATTTCCTAATTCGAATGGTTCGTGAGTTCTAGTTTTTTTGTGATTTGTGATCGTCTGGAAAGTTAAATTATTGCGAATTGTAGCATGTATGAAATAAATTTTAAATAAGATAAGATTCTCCTCTACTGAGACTTTAAGATAGATTTTTTTTCTTCCATGTAGTCTGGGTCTTAATGCCTAGCAACTAGAGAAGCATCTCCAAAAAGTCTCAACCAATGCACCCATAAATAACTCACTTTTCATTAAGATCGGAAAGCCAAGATTAAGGCTGCCTTCGAAATGGAAACCAAATAAACTTTGCTACCTATTTCTGGAGAGCGTGTTTCACTCTAAAATTCACTTCCGAAACACAAAGGAGCTTTTCTTTCAGCCCAGTCACTGGGTGCTCAGCCCACCCGGTTCTGAAACGAGTGCCGGAAAAATCCCTGCGGGACATTTACTGCTGAATGCTGGACATTAGAACGAGCTCATCAGTCATTCGTCAGTCAATGAATAAATGAGTGAGGAAAGAGTTCGGTCGCAATGGGAAGGATTGTGCTTGTTTCTTTCAAAACAGTGTGCAGAATGGTGATTCAATGCGAAAAAGAAGAGAGGAAGCTATTTCAAGAACGCTGCTGGAATTCTACAGGAATGAGTGTTTTTTGTTGTTTAAAAATAGAAAACTGAGTAATTTTATTATTTTTGCTGTGTACTGGATTGCTTTTTCTATTTTTTGTGCTTAAAGTCGTTTTTAATTTGTTCAGTAATTATGTTTGAAGCAATATCGTTTGTGAAATGAAAGTTTAAATAAGTCACTATTATTTAAAATAGTCTAAAATTTCCAACATAAAATCATATCCATTTGCTTTCGATGAAAGAAGTGAGTTCTTGTTTTTATTTTAAAACTACCGCCACACTATCCACTTCACAGACGGCCACTCCACCCTGGAGTACATCCTCAAGGGCCACTCACCCACTTACAGTATCTAGCGACCCATGGTATGGAAGTGTTCCGCTTTTCCGTCATCTGATCCCAGCCCAGGCATACCGGCACGTCAAGCAGGCACGGTTCCACGTACCAGCCCGTTTTCCGGACCAGTTTCCTTCGGACGGTGAGTAATTTATGCGCGCAAAAAGAGAGACACACACCACCGGCGGGGGTAAGGTCCCATACACCGATACAAGAAGGCCAATAACCTGCAGTCTTAAGATGTCAACTGGTCGTGGCGTCGGCAAAGGAAACCGACTCCTGTAGGAGCAGCCTCCGAGCCTCCAAACGAGCGCGACGGCGCTCGAGTTCACCTTTGGTGGGGAATGTGCAAATATGCGATGGATTCGCTTATTAAATTCCGCATCGCTGGTCGCGCGAGCAGCACTCCAAAACCCGGGAAGGCGCGGCATTCTTGGCGCTTTCAAACACGTGCTCTTGCTTCGCACATGTTTGCCGTAGCGCAGTTGGAAAATAAAATCTCACACACTCAATATATAATTTATGACACTGTACACACGCACACGTTACGCGGAATATTTCCCGCGCGGGAGTAAAAGTCATGGACGTGAGTTTTGCATATGGGAAAAAACAGCATTAAATCAAATTAAATATCAAGTAAGCTGTATGAAATTAGGCATCAAAAGGATTCCACAAGTTTTAACACTGTAAATCTCGCGGATAATAATATTGAAATTATTACAACAAAACTATTAGGTTAAAATTTGAGTAATTATATTACTTAAAGATAAAACCAATTGCCAAATGTATTTAAAATAAATATAAATGTATCGTTTGAGATACTAAAGCTGAAATTAGTTCTCAAAATGCTTCCACAGGATTAAACGCTATAAAATCTCACGAATAATCATTTGAAACAAGTTTGTTCTACTACTTAGGTAACTGCAAGGCATAAAATATTTCTAATAATAAAATGATCAAACAACATAAATTGTATTCTTGTTTAAAAACATTCCATATGAAATGAAATAAATTTATAATTAATCTGTGTGGTTACAATGATTCGTAACAATTGCGTTACGCTAGAAATTTGCTATGATAAACAATCGAATCTAAAATTTGTAAATTTTTTGCTTCATCTCTAATCAATAACTCTCATTTCATTTAAAGACAAAAAAATGAAAACTTACTAATTTCAGTAAAACATGTATTACGTGGTTCAAAGGGTGAGAATTCTCTGAATGTGTTTATTGGGCAATTTTATCGCCGTACACAGTTTATTAGTTGATTGACGTTAGCCACAGAGTATGGGACCTGCAGGCTTTAAACCGATAAGAGATAAAAAAATAGTATTTAATTTGCAATTAAATTGCAAACCGAACGGGGAATCGTAACGCAAAACCGCTACCATAGTAACGTTCCTCCGCTACCATAGTAAAGCCACAAAAGCCACAAAAATGGACCACAGCCAGACGAACGGTGGCAGATAGTGTCATTTAATTTGTCAAAAAATTAACTCTTCGATGGTTACCGTAATTGCAGCCGCCAGGTCGTTCGCTGTGGTTGTTTGATGTATATTTTTGTTCTGATGTTAGTTTCACATTTTTCACAATCACATTCCGCCGTCCTCGGCCGGTGAGGATCGGTCTGGGGAGACATGTTTCCCCGAAAATCAATTCAATCTAGCCTCAAGCGTGAAACGTTTCCATTCGTCGGTTATTCCACACGCATCGTTTACATCAGCGTGGTGAAAGGAACCCCGGGACAGGACGGGATATCATCTTCGCACCCTTTTGCCCCCAGGGGGAGATCAAGATCGGTTCGCCCGAGAATCCCGTGGACGCATCGATAACCTCACCCCGAACCTCAAACCCATGTCGGGGATGCAATAAAAAATGATGTATTGCACCGGTTTCTTTGGAATAATCCCAGTGCGACCCAGGCGGTGGCAAGTGTAAAGGATCGCTTCCAACGTGCGTGATTCCGAAAGCCGCTCGTCAACAGCTGTTTGCTCGCGATTGCTTTGCGGTGCCCACGCGGGAAAACGGAAGCAAACCCCTTGCGATAGGCCGGGGCCGGGAAAAGAAATTTGATCCGAAATCCACTCCTGCCCGCGGTGGCGGTGGATGAAAAATGACTCCTGCGAGCGATCGTTTCGTTTTTAGCCGTGCTTGAAGGAGTTTCGGGTGCGGGTGATGTGATTCTAATCGTTTCTTTGTGGCTACACCGGGCGGGATATCTTCATTTCGAGAAGCGAGCAAAATAGCATTTTTTGTTGTAAGAAAACAGGGGAAAATATTTCTTGCATGAACTCATGTCTGGCAGTTGGCAGGGCAGGGTCCGATGAAAAGGATTGCTGTCTCTTGTTGTCTGTACGTGTAATTTACATATCGGATAGAGCGATAGGGTTCGTCATTCCTATCGGAGCAGATGTCTCCGAACATCATGCGGCATATGGTAATAGTTGAAGATCCAGATTTGGGGGAAAAAACT
>JXXA01009119.1:0-16041 GCA_000956255.1 Anopheles punctulatus | reverse complement strand
CTATACCATCTTCACACACTCGTAAAGAAATCTCTGATTCAGTGCTGGTTGTTAAACGTTATTTGAACATGAGCGTTGTTGAGTCCTTTTAATTCCTAAAAAGTGAATCTATTTTCAACTGACGCAGAATTTCGCGACGCACTCCCTCAACTCACTTTCAATAAAATCTCCATTGCACGACACTAGAAATATGGCAAAGAGCACACCAAACACCAGCTGCAGGTTCTTCATTGCTTTCCACGTTAGTCCCAAATGATTTCCGCACGAATTGGATCTGACTCTCGCGACATTCGTAACGCGACTAAACGGGCTTTGGATTAGACCGTCCGGTTTTAAGTTGGACCGATGACAATTCAACAACCGCGCTCGAAAGCACCGAGGTTATGACGGAACTGAAAATGAACTGTTTTTGCACCATTAAATGATATCAAATGTCCTCCCGCGGTGTGTCGTTTATACTTCTCGAGGTTCTTCAGCATGCTCCACGCACGGTATTTTCGTCACTAAGACATGCCCCCCCCCTCACCAATGTGTTTGAAAACTGCTTCTAGTTTTGTCTAGTGGTGGAAAAAGAAGGTGGTGATAGTTTGCAACAAAAAAAAACCCTTGTCATCGAATGAAATACTTGCTAAAATTCCAACTAGTAGTAGGAAAATTTGAAAACAAATCTTACTTACTATCTCAATCCCGCTCGTATACAAAAAAAAAACGAATAGTACCCACACCGCTACTGCTTCTTCGTTTTCGCTCCCACCCGGCACAGTCTGTTGATGTGCGGTTTGAGCAGCATTATCATGGGCTGCTCGATGGCAAGAAACACCACCAGCCCGGCGGCGTACGAAACCGCGGTCACCAGGTACACGAACAGCACAAACTTCTGCACGCTGACGGCGGATCCGTAGCGTTCGTTTAGCAGTACGAACCGCATCACCACATCGTGCAGCACGTAGACGCTGTAGGTGAGCTTGCCGAGCGTGGTCAGCAGCTTCGAGCTGAGAATCTTCCGCACGATGCCTGCAATAGGGGCGATAGTTAGTGGAGTCGATTGTTAGCTGCCCCTAACGTGCTCACTCTTACCCGGCGGTGAGTTAATGCTCCGCAGGAAGCACACGGCAACGAAGATTCCTATAATATTCCTATAGAGCGCACTGTACGCGGACACCCAGAGGGTGGGCTTTGGGATCTCCACCGTGTACCACACGAACGTGGACAAGACTAGCGCGACCAGCGCGGGAGTCACGCATCTATCGATTGTGCGATATAGCTGAAAGGAAAGATTAAAATTATCAAACCAGTGCTTGAGACAGCGCTAGCGGGTGTGGAGAGGGAGCGTACACTCACCAGAGATCGATGTAGCTGCAGCTTGCTGTTCGTCACCCGGTGATAAAGGTAGCCGGCAATGATCCCGTACAAATAGCATCCCGTGTTGGCGTAGCTCGGCAGATAAAGCCGCCTCAACCATGGTTCGTACATGAAGATGAATTTGGCCTCACTGGAAGCATAAGCAACCGATTAAACAGTGTCTCCTACCCCTGGCGATGGTACGGTACCTCTGTTTGGCCGGCAATACCGGATGCAACTTGTGCTGGTGCATGATGTAGCCCGGAATCGCAAAGGACACAACCACAGCGAGCATGAAAACGACTCCGACACTCTTCGGCCACCGATGCACCAGCAGCAGCAGCAGCAACGCCATCACGAACAGCTGCATATCCGCCGCCAGGTACCAGGTGTGCATCAGGCACAGTTCCGCCGGCCACATGAAGTTGTTCACGAAGAACAGATTCGACCACCAGTTCTGCCGGCAGATGGCGTTTTCGACCGTAAACAACCGGTAGCCGTTCATGTTGACGTCGAAGCGGGCGTTTACGCTGACGGAGAACAGCAGGAAGAAACCGTAGACGGGCAGCAGGCGGAGCAGCCGGCTGAGCAGCTTGTTTCCGACGTACCGGAGGTTGATCGGAACGCGCGTGGTATCGCGCAGAAAGTTCACGCTCAGCAGATACCCACCGATGGTGAAGAACATCTGCACGAGGAACGCGTTCGAGGAGAGGTAGATCATAATCGGTGCGCTGCTTACCAGCCGCTCTATCTCGCTGTAGTTTCTCGTCGGCACGGCACTCATTATTAGGAAGGTGTGCAGTATGATCACGAGATGGTTGATGACCACGCGCAACCCGTCGATGTAGAGCAGATCGCGATGCAGCTTGGAGCCCTCCTCCGCCATGAGACGCTGCCAGTTCCGATGGATTGCGAACGACGACACGATGGCGCCATCTGGAGGGTACGGGTACAGGAAGTTATAAGCTCTTGAAGCAAAGTCTCTAAGCTAGTTTCTCACCTCGTTTGATGCCGCAGACATCGGCCAAAGTCGATAATACAAGGGTCCCAACCAACCCGGCCAGGATGGCAAGAAACAGCACCTCCAACGCATCTGTCGTGTGAGAAGCAAAATCATTCCCATCCCATGCATCGCAGTAGGCTCCATCTCCAGTAGGCTGCGCTCGCATACGTACCGAACGGACGAGCCGCGGCCTGCTGCGAATCAGCTCGGCAGTACTCTAGCTCGGTGTAACCGGTCATGTTGTATGCGCTGCTCAGCCGTCGGTTCACGCACACATTCACCAGCGTCTCGTACCGTCGCTTATCCGCCACCAGCGTGGGAAACAATTCGTTCGGAAGTTGGAACTAAACGAGTAGATTAAGCAATTTATTAAACTTGTAGTTCATGTTCAACAACACATATTCTGAAAGCGCATTCGAATCTTTGTTAGATAATTTGCCACCGATAGCGGGCAACCTAGGCGATCGGTTTTGTGCAACAGCAGAACGGCGACTCCCGCGGGAAATATAAAAAAAGGCGTGAAAGAATTTGAGAACGATTATTTTCTTCCATGCCCAGACCAGATGGAGACTCGGGGAGAATGTTTCCGTTCGGCATTGTTCGAATTTGGTGAAGTTATTGCGTGCATTTAATTGCATGCGACTTGTGTAATTTAATTTCGCTCGCGCCCGGCTTCGTATCTGCTTTGTTTCATCTTTTTATCGATTTTTTATGCCATCGCTCGTTAAAATAACTGAATACCAATAAAAATCTTTGCATTTTTTGTAGCACCATTAGCGTGAAGGTATGAATCAGCAATGTTATCATTATCGTAAATCAATCAAATTGTACTATAGATGTAAAAATAATATTCATAATACAATACTGCAACATGCACGTGGCAAATCAGGTGGTGTTAAAATGGAGTCTCTGGAGCTCGAATCTTTCAGTAGTTCATCGATTTTAAACCTACATATTTAATGTTTTGGAAAATTTGGCTTCGAAATCCAACTTTTCTTCGCAATTTTAATATTACAATAAAAAGATCTCTTTTTACGGTAGATCACTCATGCGCCGATTTCTATCATTTTGAACATTTAATAAAACAAATTCTTCACAGAACAGAAGCACTTCCAAATCGGTTATAGTGTCAAGAACTGCTGGGGAATATTTATGACTGCTACCTAAATGGCGCCATATCATGGCGAATAATGTAATAGTAAAACATATTTTTGAGAGCTTTCTTGTTTGAAGAAAAGTGTATTAAATTCTTATAGCATTTAAACTTTGTTAAGACTAAGACAAATTTAGGGATTTCCACGTTACAACACGTTAGGATGGTCGCAAATCACACATTAATTTACAACATCATACTCACGGTAAAGTTGACTGGAATCTTCGGATGGAATAGCTGCAGTCGGCTGGACGTGGATAGGCTTTCCAGCTCACGTTCACACTCCTCAAGACAGACGCCGAGCTCAAGAAAATTTGGCCGATGGTTGTACACGATCCGATCCGTGCTCTAGGGCGGGAAGGTAAGACTCAGCTGATACTGATAACGCTCCTTACTTCACTGGAATGTGGATAGTTGAGCGCTTACCTCGATTGGAGGTATCACGAACCCGACCGGAAGCTGGTCCTCGCGCAGGACAGTCCGAGCGTAGCAGTACACCGACGAAAGCGACTCACAGCGTTCGAAGCTATCGTACATGTAGATGGGTGGCATCCGCTTCCCGTCGTTCGGGCCATCGTTGGCCACTGCCGGTCGTACGAGCCGATGTACACTGAGTGCCGCCAGTAGGAACACCACCGTCTGATCCATGATCCGTGTGGATCGCATCGCTTTGAAGGAGCTTTCCGTCGAACCGAACCTTCCCGTCGGAAGTGCAACTCGCTACTGAGCGCTCGGTACGCGCTCGCTGTCCGGCCGATGATTGCCCAGTGAGCAACTTATAGTTCGATTTGATCGAACATTCGAATGCTGTTGTTGGTGTTGTAAGCGCACGAAGTGATTGTAAAAGTGTTTGGAACCGGTGTAAGGTTGGTGCGGTGAGTGTTTAGTTCCTGCTGCAGGCCGGAGTCGGTATCGTACGAGAGTACAATGCTGGTGCGTGAGTGCACCGATCATTGAGCGAGTGCAATAATGCGCTGCTCCAGATACGGCCCGATTGTTAGCGCAGGCCAGACTGTCGGGCAAGGAGATCCGGTACTTGGCGTAGGCCATCACGTTCAAGGAGATTTGCAAGAAGGAGATCTAGCATCTGGCTTGCTTGGATGTTAGATGGGCGCGTTGCTGTGCATTTGACCGAAAGTAGGGCTATTGCTCGTACTAATTATGTAATAAAAATATAATTCGTAGCAAAAGTTATGTCCAGTACGATCGCGCCTGGCACACTGTTCCGCGAAGCAAATGGCGCTAGCAAAACCGAACCTCACCGCACTGAACTTGCACGTGCGACGCTCATAGGGTCATCAAGGTAAAGCCATCTTCTACGCGATCCCACTTAGCCTTCCCCTTTTCGCCCGAGACAGTGCAAACGTTCAATACCATTTGCATTGTTTGCGAGAGCAGCAAAGGGAGCGATGATAAACAAACAAATCGCAATTTTATTGCCATCCGCAACCGGCTGTCAAAGTGATTTCGCTTGGGTCGGCATTGAGTGCACCGACAGGGAAACGGCAGGGAAACTGGCTGAACACGAGCCATGTTTGCATGCGTAGCTGTGTGTAAGCCACGCGAGTTCGAGAAATCAAGCGATCAGACTCGCTACGACGTCGTCGATGCGATGATGCGATGATAAGCCAGATTCTTTTTTTTTTTTGTAGTGAGAGACCGACTCTACTGTTGGTGTGAGTGCGAGTGAATGAATGGTAATAGGCAGATTAGCACGCAGGAATCTAATCGAACTAGTTTTGCTAACTACATGCATTGGAATTTGATCGAACAGAGGGATGTTTTAGTTTGTTTTTTTTTTTCTAGAAGCTTAAAATTCGGGCACAGTTTAACGAAGCGGATGCATACTTCACATTTTTATACACATATTTTGCGTGCTTTGCGTGGAAGGCCCTCAAATTATTTCCCGCGGAACCTTATAATTAGAGTTTTATTGTTTGTTCACTCTTTGGAGCGATTTAATTTTCCACGAACATTTTGTTGCATCTTTTTCGATTCTACTCAGAGACTGCCTGAGTAACCCGACTCAAAGACTGAAGAAAACGATTAGAATTCTCTCACGTGTCAGTATTTTGTGAGCATGCGTTACATTTTTAACAAACCTTGCTCAATCGCCGAATACGTTTGAGGCGTATGCGTTAGCAAAATAATAATAATAATAATAATAGAAAAATCAATACCACCGGAGCACCGGGGAACTTGTAGGTCTTCCCGCATGTGTGCGCCTGGAACTGCGTGCCGAACCGTGAACATCAGAGCCCCGCCAGCTGATAATTAGACCACACTACACACTATCGCTTGCGTTTGAGCGTAATCAGGCGAAACCGCTGGCTTCGAGCGTTTTCAGTCGCACGATGGTCCTCGCACGGTTACTAGCGTTGCAAGTAGTGTTGAGTGTGCTGCATCCGGCCACCTCCGGTTCGCGCCATGAACTACCGGCACTGTACGAGCTTGACGATTGGGAAAAGTGTGACATGGCGCCGGAGCGCGATTGGTACTGCATGGTGCGGGTGGTAGTGGACGATCAGCATCCTTCCCTTCGTTTCGCGAACAACGATCGGAAGCACTTTCGCCGTTCGCTGCTCGATCGGGGCGTGTGTCTGACGGCAGAGGCCCGGGCAAGGGATGCTGCGGCCGAAGACACCGGACGGCCCGATGCACCACCGCACTGGAACAAATCGGATCGATACATCATGCGCGAGTTCTTCCCCGGTTCGATGAGGTCGGATGTGGCGACGGAGCTGGCAGTGAGTGACGTGATTAATCGACGCCTGTCGTCGCGGTTCCCAGGACTTACGGCGTACACGGAGATTGAGTACTGCCTGAAAGACGACCCACGAGGGCGGTTTGAAATTGCGCTCGGTGTTTCCGCTGCCGTGGCGATCGCACTTGCCATCGTGCTCGTGCTCACTGCACGAAGCTGGGTCGTTGATGAGTTCGCCTCGGTCCGGGAGCCGTCCGGTGCCAGGCAGTTCCTTTTGTTCGATCTCTACAAAAGCTTCGGCTTGGTCGGTGTGGTGCTAGCACACAGCACCCTGTTCGGTCCGTTCCTAATGCCGCTCGCGAACGTGGAGCTGTTGGAGCAGGTCAGTAGACCCGGCCGCTGGTCCACGGAGCGTCCTCATATTCACTCACTCCGCTCACCCGACAGGTTATCGCTCACCCTAGCGCGAAGCTGTGGCGTCTCGTCTGCCCCTTTCTCATGCTGGTGTTCTTCACGATGAGCGCGATGCTACTGACGGTGAAACTTTGGCACGCATCGGCAACCCCTTCCCCGCGACCCACACTCGCCCCGATCATCGCCAACCGGCTGATAAGGCTGCTGCCGCTGAATCTGCTCACGCTCGCGTTCGGTGCGCTCGTGTACGATCGGTTCATCGGTGGACCGCTCGCGCCGCGTCAGCTGAGCGTGGAGCAAGCTCTTTGCCGATCGCGCTGGTGGATGAACGTGCTGTTCATTTCCAACTTTAACATGAACCAACCGGTGCGTCCATGGGATGGGAACGGGGGCGCGTGTGTTCATCATATTAATCTCTCTCGGTGGTCGTGGCTTGCTGTGTTGTTGTTCATTTACAGTGCCTGCCGCATTCGTGGTACATCAGTGCGGACTTTCAGCTATTTGTGCTTATCACGCTCGTACTGATGGCGATATTGAGGTGCGTTGAATAATAGCGATTGTGGGCAATTTTAGTCGATCGCGTGAAAGTGCACGTTTAATTCAGCTTCACACAAAACATTTAATTTTGATCAGAAAGATTGTTTGATTAGTTAAAGTTTGAAAACGTAAACAATTGAAAGGATTTAATTAATGGGTTGGAGGAAAATTTAACGAAAACGTTCAGTATCACTCGATCACAAATTGGCGCTAGTTATGGAAGAAATGTTGGTTGGCTGCTTAATGTTTTACCCTCAAACTTATTTTCCTTAGGTGGCCAAAGTTCACTGTTCCGATGGTTGTTTGCTGCACAGTATTTTCTTTCTTGGGACCATTCCTTAGCGTGCTTTGGACGGACATCGACCCTATTGGACCTTCCAATCTGCACGAGATGCGCTTCTTTCTACTCGACAGTGCCTTCATGGCCCAACTATACACGCCGTTCTACAACAATCTGTGCTGGAGCGTTGGCGGTATGCTGGCAGGAATCGTATACAATCGATTTCAGCGAGCTGATCGCCTCACTAGGGACCGTTTGCTACACTGGATAAACTATGGCATCGGAATCTTCCTGGCGATGCTTGCCACATCCATCCACGAAACGATTTCTGCTTCCGATGAAAGCTCGCCGGATGCTCGTTGGCCGTTGGCGGCGTGGTACGCCACGTACAAACTGTCCGCGGCAGCCTTTTTCAGCGCTTCAATGTTGCGCATTTTACTAACAGAAAAAGGTGAGAAGCGGTTTTTTTCCCCGGAAGAAAAGCCTACCTTAAATATGGATTTCATTACAGGTTTTTACGGTTCAACAATAGTCAGAATGGGAGCTAAACTGTACTACTGTGTGTATCTCATTCATCTGCCGATATTTCGGATCGTGTTTAGCAACGAAACTGCTGTGATTGAGGGCACCCTACCGCTGATGGTGAGTAATGATGTACTTTTAACAAATACCCTAAACGCTTCACATTTTGTGTGTTTCTGCAGCTTCGGATGGGAATGAAGGTGTTCGGAATTTCGTACGCACTGGCATTTCTGTTGCATTATACCTTCGAAAAACCGGCGACAACGTTTCTAAGGCGATTCTGCCTTCACTTGCACACCTGACGTTCAAAGCGCATACGAAACTGACACCGTGACGATGCACAAAAGGCACACAATATTAGGAAGAAATAAAAAAGCACCCTACAGCTCTTCCAGGCTAACATTGACCAAAACTCCAGACCTATACGTTTGGGCGCGTTTCGTTTTCACTTGTGCTGGGCATTGCTCGAAGCGAACCAAAATCCAACCAAGACGTAGTCAAGGTGAAGTGGACTCGAGTGTTCAGAGTAAATAAATAAAGCCTCTTTTTTTGTTCGGTGTTTGGGATTCACCAAAGTGGGATCACTGTTCCGGGGTTGCCCAGAAGCTGTTCAGATACGTTCCAACATCCGAACAGTGTGCATCGTCGTTGCTTAAAAATGCGTTTCCCATCCGTTCTCGATACCCGGGTGTGTTACGTGATTTTCGTTCTTTTTAAGCTTAACTCGTGTTTCGCTAATCTTCAGTCTAAAGGTGAGTTTGTTCTGCGGCATAATTTGATCTGTTAGTTTTCAAAATAATATGTACATCATATGTAAATATTCGTTTTTAGATGATTACGACCTTATGCCGCCACTGTTTCACTATCAAAATATGACTGAGTGCTTTGCGTTGCATCCTACTAGCCTTTACTGTGTAGTGAAAACGGTCATAAAGCCCACCCAGAACTCGAAAGTTTGGGATTCCATCGTGGTGAGTTTTTATGCTTTACCAATTAGCAATTCAAGAAGTCGGAAGCGGTGGATTCTCAGTGTGATACTTTGTTTTTTTAGAAACATTCCAAATCCGCGTCGTATCACGAACACTCCCTGCTTGACCGGGGTCTTTGTGTGGATGCCTGCGTTGGGCTTGTCGACGGGCTGGATCCTGCAGTGGCGGCCACATTCTACACGGAACGGATCACGGTTACACCTTACGTAGGTGGTTTGCTCGCTGACGAGCCGGTACTCGAGTGAAGTGTTTAGATTCTTGTGGTTCTTCTCGCCATTACAGCGTTTGCTGTCAATCCCATCGGAAAAAGATCTTCCTGAGCAGCAGGCGCGCTATGGACGTATTTTGAACATCTGTGCAAACTACCACCTTCAGCAGCGTTACAACCTGTCCGGATATTCGGAGCTGGAGCGATGCCTAGCGGCAGACTCTCTTCTTCCGGAGCTGGACGTTTATCACGTGCTGTTCGCGTTTGTTGTCGTGATTCTGTTCGGCGCAGTAGGCTTCGCAACCTACTGCGATGGGAAAAAAGTGACACCTACAAACGACAATAACTGCTCCCCTAACCGTACTGGCGCCCTGTGGATGGAGTTCTCGCTGAAACGAACGTGCTCCCAACTCACCGCCGTGCCGCGATCCCCCACACAGCGAGACTTTGCGTTCGTCGAGATATTCCGCATGCTGTCGGTGTTTATCATTCTCGCTATCCACGTGTCCATGTGCTACACGGCGGCTCCGACGGCAAACATGCGCCCGCTCGAAGAGTTCTTCGGCCTGCGGTTCTCACTGATGTCGGTCAGTGTGTTTCCGTTCCAGGTGCACACGTTCTTCACGATCGGTGGTGTCATGCTGGCCGTCCACTTCTTGGATCAAGCGGCGTCGAGAGCGGCAGATCGTCCCATCGGATGGTCCTTCCTTTGGAAGGGGCTGGTCATGCGTTATGCTCGAATTTTTCCCGTCCTGTTTGTGGTGTGGCTGTATCAGGTTTCTTGGCTGGATTGGTATGCCAGGGGACCGGGTGACTATCGATACTTTGGGCTGGAGAAGGACAACTGCCGGACGAATGGGTGGCTTAATTTCTTGTTCATTAATAACTACTTCAAGTACGGCAATATGGTAAGATATTACGACCTTACGGCTTATTGTAATCCTTTTCCGTCCTTCGTTTCAGTATTATAATTGCTTTCTTTCTACAGCATCCCTTTGAAGAAGGGACACAGAAAATGCTTCTACTCATTATTTAGCTCACTTCATTATTCTAATTCTTCTCTACGTTCCTTTCCCTACTTTTCATTACCTATCTTTCGATTGTTGTTTCCTCAAATATGTTCTTATGCTTTACACTCTCTCCATTTCAAGTGTATGCAACAAACGTGGCATCTGGCTGCAGATTTCCAGTTCTTTCTCGTTGGGCTTATCTTCCTAATACTGATCGTTCGTCACCCACGCCTGTTGTGGCCACTGGTGGTAGCTTCAACCGTGTTTTCAGTCGTAGCTCCCGTCATTAATCTCTACCGTCACAAGCTACCTGGAGTGATTTTGGCAAACTTCAAGTACGTACACCTTATCCTTTGAGCATGCCGTTTGACTAACATGTGCCAACTTTCAGGCAGCTTCGATTCATCTTCTACGCCCACCCAGCGCTGGAAAACGACTACATGCTTTCCCATCCACACACGTGCAGTTATTTCAGTGGTCTCTTCGCTGGCATTGCTTACCATCGGTCCAGAACGTCACCGATCCCACTGCTTTCCGGTGGAAACGTGGCGTGGATGCTGAAATCGGTGCCACCCGCTTTGGTTCTACTGCAGGCGGCACTGGCACCGTTCTTCTACGGTCTCGACTACAGTGAACCGATGCTTTGGAATGCAATCTACGGTGCGGTGCATCGATGCTGCTGGGGTGCAATGTGTGCGGTCGGAATACTGTACGGAGCAACGCTATGGAACGGACGTCGCGCAAGGATTCACTTCCACCCGGTGCTCCTGGTGCTCAGTAGGCTTTCGTTCGGCGTGTTTATGGTGCAGTTCAACGTGCTGAAGAGTTTAACGCAAAATGCCACGGACGAGGGAGTTGACTTTAGTTGGACAATTTTCGTAAGAATGACGTTTGCTTCACCATCGGTGTGGGTTATATTAATTCGTAGTTTATCTTACAGTTTCAATCGGTTCTGTACACATGGATCGTTTGCTACACCATGGCATTGGTACTGACATTGATGGTAGAGCTGCCTGCGGCTGCTATTTTCAAGCGAATATTCGGTATGTGCTATTTTTACCTTTGGTCATTCATGACGGACGGGAAAAATACTGACAGCATGCTTTTGTTTTGCTTCAACAGGATCAACGGCCCCTAAACTCGTCGCTAGAGAAGCTCAAGAAATATCTCTTAAAGCTAAATGATCCACTATATTCACTTTGGTACATTAACTATTTGCACAACAACTAAGTCGAGCCGCTTCAGATGCACTTCCAAACGGAAGGACTCGTTATTGAAAAGATGTGTCTACTTTTTGTCCTCCATTTCTTCAATGATTGCTTTGTTAAACTACCCAGTGAAATCCAATAAAGTTGAAAACAAATATGCTTATCTGTCATTGGATAAAGAAAATTACTTGACTAGCAAGAATACCCACTGCTCACCTAACACTAAAACATAAGATGAAGTTATTTCACCTGCTCCGTGCCCTGCTTAGCATCTGATCGATTAGTATCGTCGTTGTCTTTCTGTTTCACCCCATTGCTGCCCATTACCGAAGATATCACCAAAACACTGTTCGATTGCTTCGCCACTGATGGCTGTTCCGGAATGGTTCTGCTTTTGCCCAGATTCAGCAGTAGTTTGAACAGAACATCAAACGGTTTTTCGATGAATATGAAGGCGGCAAAAGCGATGGCGTACGAGAGAATGAACGTGGAACAAAAGGTCGAGGCCTGAAAAGAAGGAAACGTAGGGCGCTCGTTAGAAATCCGATGGGAACTGGTGTACCGTTGCACTCACGATCAGTTGCACGTTGATGCGCGTATCCTCTGGATAGTTGCCGAAGACCACCTTCAGGACCGTCATCTGCACTAGATAGAACCCAAATCCAAGCCGTGCCATCGCCCGGCTAAGCCCATTGCCGCGAAACCATCGTCGCACTAGTGATTTGCGATCCTGAAAGGTAAGCAGCAGGAACGCCATCGCAGAGAACGCACCGATCGACAGTTTATGCACACCGGACAGTATCGCCATCCAGACGGAGGGTTTTGTGAACTGCATCATATTGTAGAGTGGTGCCTGCAGCGCGAAGCCGACGATGGAAACGGACGCTAAAGTGAATACGTTGCGGAACTGAAATGGGTTAAAGCACATGCATTAGTACCACACGTCACAGGGATACTGGAGCTTTTTGAGTTACGGTAGCAGTTGGAAGCGACAACTCTTTGCGGGTGATCTTATGGTAGAGAAATCCTGCCATCATGCCGAAGAAATAGCTGCAGCAGTGCGTTTCCGTTCTCTGGTACGTTCTGACGAAGTACTCATCGTACCACAGCTGATATTCGTTGCCTCTGGCAAATGAAAATAAAACTGCCATTAGAGTCTTGGAGTGAAGTAAAGAAATCTTTCGGAATGCTCACTTCATTGTCAGCGGCATCATAGCATCCATCGCGTTCATGTAGGTGTTGATCATCGGTAGCACGAAACCAAGCGTGCACATCGACACCAGAGTCCAGCAGGTAGCCTTTGGGAAGCGCCACAGGAAAGTCATCACGGCCAGTCCCACCACGAACAGCTGGAAGTCCGCCGCCAGGTACCAAGTGTGTATCAGACAGTGTTCCTCGGGCTGATAGTAGTTGTTGATGTACAGGAAATTGATCCACCATTTCCGGCGGCAGATCACACGGATCTTGGACATGATCTTGTAGGCGGACGGTGTCGTCTGGTAGGTATCGTAGCGGGACACTGTAAATAGCATCAGCACTGCGTACACCGGAAGCGATCTAGGAGGGAAGAAGGATGATAAACCATCATTGTACCGAGTGTGCCTGTGATTAGCTAACCTTGCGTAGCGTACCTTAGGTAGCGATTGATCAACCCCTGCCAGAAAATGCTGATCCGGAACCGCTTGTTTTCGGTGTGCTGTAGAAATTGCACCGTCAAAAGCAGACCACTGATGCAGAAGAACAAATCCACCTGGAATGGTACCAAGGAGAACAGCATCTGCGACAGAAGATTGGCTGAAAACTGAGAGAGAGAAAAGCAAATAGTGGGATGAATAAGAACGTAAAGTGGCGAAACCACTGTTCGACTCAACCCACCTGCTCCATCGCCAGCGGGTTCTGCGCGGTAAACATGGCCATCCCGATAAACACGTGTAGCATCAGTATTACGCTCATCGTAATCACGCGCAGCTGATCGAGAAAGTCTAAATCCTGCTGGTACTGGCAGCGCGCTCCATTGTACGTCAGCCGGGCCCAGTTTCTACGGATCGAGAAGGCAGTCGCCAGTATTGCCACTGTAAGGGTAAGTCATTTGGGGCTAAGGTTCGATGAGTGTGGAACGTAATATCGGCCAGCGCGCGACGCTTACTTACCACGACTTTTAAGCCCTTTGCGGTAGTAGTTTTCGTCCGTGGAGTTTCGTGCGAGCCAACCATCGTAACACTGCGAAGCGACTGCAAGCACGACAAGCGCCGCCAGCAGCGTAACGTAGGATATGTCGAGCACATCTGCGGAGATGGTGATGTTTATGAGCATCATATTGTAAGGGCAGTATAAGGGAACATACCTAATGGACGCTTTAAATTCGCATTTGTAGTGCATTCTTCGATTTCCGCATATCCACTGAGGTTGTAGCGGGTTCGAAGCGCATAGTTTTGGCACACATTGATCATGTTACCATAGCTTTGACGGTAGTGGGTGACATTTGGTAGCAACCAGTCCGCCATGGCATACTGGGATGTTTTGCGTTGAACGAAATATGAGGGAGAATTTTACTTATTTTTTAACATATTTTTTAAAAAAATATTTTTCTTCCAAACGGATTCCTTCACTACAGAAGTGTTGTGTCCTTATGTTTTAAAATAAATGATTGAATGAATGACTGAGTGAAACGCTTAACTGATGCACTACAACAACAACAACAAGTGTTCTCTCAAGAAATCGCCGAGTTCTCAGGAAACGTAACAAACCCGGCATCAAGGATCACGTACACGGATTTCGTACCAGCTGATGACGAACCATGCCACGAAAAAGGACGGAAAAAATAATAACGAATTTTCTATAGCTTCGAGCCACATAACACTCGCATCTAGATTTAATCGATAAATTTACACCTCGAGAAAGTCACTACGTACAATCCTGTTCACTTCAAAATATTTCCCTGTACCAACATTATTTACCAGCCTAATATTTACCTCAACACCAATCAGGTGTTACATTTTAAGGTGTTGCACTATCATGAATTTAGGTGTTAGGAACTTGTAAGATTATGCACTTGTTCTATCTTCTTTCCTCACTCCACTTACTCGTTTCGATACATTAAACTTTGGCTGATAATAGCTATCCGTCAACGGGCCGAGCTTCTCCACCACGCTGGAACATTTCTCGAGACAAACGCCACGCGTTAGCACATCATGATTGTACTGGAACGTATACTTGGAATATTTCTGGAAAAAATAACACACAGATGCATCACTCTCAATATGGGGTTTAGAGATGTATTCACAAGCAATAAACTTCGCATTACTTTTATCAGCCTCCATATTTCCGACCGACTGTCCGGTTTGATCACAACCTTCGCGATACAGAACACACCCGTCGGTTTGTTGTGGAGACATTGCTCGAAACTATCGTACAGGTGTAGTTGCGGCATCTTCCAGTACTCGCTCTCTGGTCGTTAAAAAGAATAAAGAAAAAAAAACGCGGACAGTTGGATCGAAATAAAGGCCGGACTGGATCACGCGTCACGTCACACGCACTGTTGTATCCGAGCAGCACATCGAACGCCTTCACAGATGGTGGCTGACCTCCCGAAGCGATCACTAAGATCACCGCACTAATGATGGTCGGAATATTTCGCATGATGAATGGAAACTTCATGTTCCTTGGCGCATCCGATCGTTTTAAATTTCACCACAAATCACACACAAACTCCCTCTTCCACGGAGTTAAGATTATGGATCACGTTTCTGAACGATCGCGATCAAAAGCGAGCGATGTGATATGGTCGAACGTCAGGCGGCAACTGACAGCAACCGGGCAAGGAAGGAGAAATGATCGACTGGCCGCTGGCGATCCGACCTGTTACAACTAATAGCATGGTGGCCTCGCGAGGAACGCCGGGACCTATGTAGGTGTTTATGACGCGCTTGTTTTGTTCTAACACCGGAAGCTAAGCGCCAGCAGGAGCTTACCTCTTCTAGCCTTTTTCTGGCAATGTTCGATACTTAACACCTGAAACCACTTTTTGCGGCTTCTTATGCGATGTTTTCAGAATCATTTGACGAAACACTAATAAATCATTAAACTGCGTCCACTTGGACGGTTGGTTTTCGGTTCATTGGTTTAGGCTTTCTACGCTGACTAGAAGCGTGTTTGCATTTGCCTTTTAATTCGTCGCGATATTTTCCGCCGACTTTCGATTTCATCCCGATTCCGAACCGAAACGCTACAAACGGCTACAGGGCTACGCACACTGCGAACGGCCTTTGCGCAACATTGACCTAGTGTTTTAGTTTACCAACACCAGCGGCCTAGCCCGCTGTCGCTACGAGTTTAACACCACCAGCAGGTCTGGTGCAATTTTTGCGACTTTGTCTACGATTTTCGAATGTCTGGAAACACGTTTGTTCATCATAACGCTCGGCAAAAGGTGTGCGGAATCCGTTTTTAGAGGCCTCATTTCACGGAGATGCGTATCCGTGGCGAAGCTGCTGGTGAGGAAGAAGGCGTTTATAGCATAACTTTATCAATATTCCATTTTGTCCGCATCGATTGGCATTGACATTGAGGGCCTTGGCTCGAGCGGCCTTGAATAATGTAAAACCCAGTGGATGCCAGATATTGGAGCCTTAGTGAAATATCGAAGTATTTTACAATGATTTATTTTTTTGAA
>JXXA01009118.1:0-15241 GCA_000956255.1 Anopheles punctulatus | reverse complement strand
CCCCGACGGTGGTCATCGTGACCAGCGCCCACCACAACCCGAGCGGGATGCTGTTGAAGTCGTTGTGCGGGTTGATCTGGATGCGTTCGGCGTAGTAGACGAGGCTGGCAAATATCACGATGCCGAGCACGAGGAAAAACACCAGCAGCGTTAGCTCCTTGGCCGACGCACGGAAGGTTTGGATCAGAATCTTCAAGCCGGACGAGTGGCGCGTCAGCTTGAACAACCGCATGATGCGGATGATGGAGAAGAACTCGAGGATGTCGGCGTTCTCGAGATGGGAGGCAAAGCGCTGCAGCACCAGGTCGACATAGAAGCTAAGTGTCGCAATGTAGTCGATGATATTTACAGATGACGTGACGAACTCGCACTTGTTCGGCGAGGAGATAAAGCGTATCTGGGTTGGGAAGGGAGTCAGACGGAAGAGAGTGTTGTTAAAGTAGTGAAATTAGAGGCTTAAGAGCTAGTGACAGATGGTACAAAAATAACCTTTCATTGAGAAAAAAAAACACACAGATGGGATGAGGTTTGAATAGATGCAATACGTTTAAGTTCCATAAAAATATGTTTTCTAGATGTTATGAAATATTTCATTGCCAAACAAATCTATCACCTCTGAAATGGGACTACGAAATCTCTGTCACACTTTCAAGGACTAGTCCGTTCCAACAAACGTCGCTAAACGCACAAACACACCACTAGCGATTAAACTGATTCGTGCCGGAGCCGTTTTATTGCTTGCCAGTGCGATTTATGGGTGGTCAGGAACTCTCAGCAGGAGGTCTGTGGCTTCGGTCTGCGGGCTGCTCCCGCTGTGCGATGATAGTCGTTGCACTCGATTCGATTGCAACCATGGTGCTCCAGTTACACGTCCACAGATTGCGCACAGCCCGGCACTGATGCACTCATTTACCACTCTGAGTCCGACTCAGACGAGCGAGCATTCCAACAAAAAATGCCACGTCCATTGTCAACAAGTGACAAGTTGCTTCTTACCCGCACCTTCTGTGGAGTATAAAATTACATTACATTTTGCACGCCATCCTGCGGTGAGTAAAACTGCTGCTTTTACGAGCAAACACGAGCCAGATCGTTCCGGTGGAATCCCGGCTCATTGCCGTCATTCATTGTCTTAAGGATTTGCGCAGCAGCGGCACTTCTATCGTTGTGAAAACTTTGCTTCAATTTTTCCGCGAAATCGCCCTCACCCCATTTCGGCGCGGATAATGAGCCTGCAGTGTTGGACGCTGGTGTGATTTAATGGCTCATTGCAGAGGCGAAATGGAGTTTAACGTGAGTGTGTGTGTGCGTGTGTGTGGCTGGGTATCTTTTTTCAAACGTCATTGAAGCTCGTTTGTCAGAAACTCCATCACGAAAACTTCAATCTCATCCCACAGTGACTTCGGAAAGTTAAGTTTGTCTTTCGGTTCGGACGCACCAATGGAATGGCGATCGCTTTGCTACTCACCAAAATTTCGAACGTAAACCACGCATTGCAGACGCATTCGATGTAGAAGAACGCGACGTGCGCGTTCGTTTGCGTTTTGTCCAGCACCCAGGCCGTGCTGCCGTTGGCCGTCTTGACCGTGATGTTCCGTATGACGGGCACCCGCATGTCCGGGTGCGTCTTCAGGCAGAAGGACAGGATGGAGACGCAGATGAAGAACACCGATATCACACCGATAATCTGGATGGAAGAGACGGAGAGATGGAAAGTCATCGGCAGGCGTTAATCACTCCCTCTCGGGCGGCTCTCACACGGCAATGGCGGCTCGCTTACCTTGGCAGCGTTGGAGCTGTACGGTTCATCGAACAGCGACCAAATTTGCGGTTTCGTGTGCTGCCACCAGGAAACCGTACCCTTTAGATAATCGTCCTCGTAACCGAATTTCCTAGCTAGTTCCTCCTCCGTCGGTTTCTCCGTGTCGAGATCGAGCCGTTCCAGCACGGCGAGCGTTTCCTGCGTGTCACGATGCTGTTTGCGAAGAGAAGCCACGGACAATATGTGGAGAAGAATGGAATTAATTATGCATCGATTTTGCCCGGTGCACCTTCAACACTTCTCCGCGCCCTCCGCGGCTAATCGATACGGAATAGTGGGGCCAGAGGGCTGCTTGTTTTATTTTTCTCCAGCTCACCCGGGTGTTATATGTTTCTTTCACACCAACCGGTGCGTTCGAGCGTTGGGAAAACTTGCCCGGTTTGGATCGTTGCCCGGTTTGGGTTCGAGCTTGTTGCGCAATGATACTCCCGTCGGCTCGATGGCCTGATTCGATTAAGGCGTGCTGATATGGGCGTTCTTCGGGTGCGGTGTGTTTCAGAGCTTTGCAAACCCACACAAACACACACACACACACTCACTCACACATTTAGACACACATGTACACACAACGCACCTTATCCGATTTTTGGAAAATTTTCCCTGTAGTTTTCAGCCTCAGGTTACAGGGATGTCAAAAGGGGTGTTAATTTTGGAAATGTAAATCAAAATTAACATGATTTTGGAGAATTTTCATTTTAAAACATTTCCCTTCAGAGCATGCAAGATGTATTCGCATGCCCTGTTTAGTGTACTAAAAAGCTTCATTCCAGCGAAGCTTAAGTTAAAATTTTGGTTTAAATTTCTCGTATGTTTTTGTGTTAAATTAATCGTTTGTTTTTACACTTAACATAAATCATTTGTATATGCTACATTTTTAACTTGAAAATGAATCATTTGTATACGCAACAACATTTGTTTGAATCGAAAAATCATCCCGAGTTTGACAAGCCTGCCTTGATTTAGGGCACGCGAAGCTTCCAACGACAAAATGATGAACCGATCCCGATTAGATAGACCGTAGTCCTTTTGGGGTTGTTCCTTTTTTCCTGCGTGTGTGGTGGCTTCATTTGGCAGGACGTCCAACAGTGCACCGTGCGCGTCCCGACCCCCATCAATCCCGTTCAGCTACTCCGGCGCTATAAATTGTGCCACAGTGGCCCAGACCGAACCCACGGTGAAGCCGCATCCCTCGGGACACTCACGGGGTGCGCTCTATATTACACGGCTCAATAAATCATTACCATAAAATGAAAGCGGAAAGCCACGGTACCGTGGCGGGCACGTCGGCAGGCCCCGGACAGGCCTTGCGGTCTATGAAACGATTATATGAAATGTGATGACGTCGGCCACCGGGACGGAACCGGTCGCTGGGAGTGCATGGTTGGGTTGCGGTTGAGTTTGAGGTAAGCTGAGTAAGGGAGTAAAAAAAAAACTAGTAATAATAACCAAAAGGCTAGGCAGCTGTCGGGCTTCTCAGCGAACGTGCGGGCATGCCGCAGTGGCCTCCCAGGACGCACGATTTCAGGGTGAGCTATTTGCGTAAATAATAAACGAGAAATGATGACGACACATCGCCGGGCAGCTCATTCGTGCGCAGCTCGAACCGTAGCCGCGTACGTGTCGAGCCGAAGGCAGCACACATTATCTTTGGCAAACACTCCGGATTCGTCAGGATCCGGATCGGCAGGACCCGTGCCTTTGGCGCCACTAGGTGAGTGATGAGCATGGCGTGAACGTGGACATCGACCCATGCACGGATCATTTGAGGCGACATTGACTGCATTCCATCCGGTGGGGAGCGTCCGGATGGGATTATAAATTTTTAAGACCCTCATCCGCAGCCCCTCCAGGGGGGTGGGGGTGGTTTACAGGGCCGCAAAGTGTTGCTGCTGCGTCTGGCAGGCGGGAAATTTGGTCCGCGTCTGGCGCCGGGTCCACTCGAATCCCGTGCAGACGGTAAACAGTTTCACTAATGGAAGATAATCATTCCGTCTACAACGCGAGACATGAGAAACCTGCGCCATGGTGAATCATTTACTTCGCCATCGCCACAGTGCAAATCGGGACACATTGTTTGTTTGAAAAAGGGAATTGATTTCGAGACTTTCGAGAGTGTGGCGAGTGGAACTACTCATCACAGCCTCAGCCTTCGTTCCTCTTTCACCGCATCCGCATACAATATTTTGTGAAAATTTCAAACACCTTCCCACGCTGCTTGTGCACGTGGTTGGGAAATGTAAATATTTTGTCTAAAATTTCCGATCCAACGGGAGAGTCGTCGACAACAGTGCGAGCAACCGCCAACGACACCAGGCTGCTGAGTGATGAGCGTGTGGTTTCATCGGGTTTTCCCAAAAGCCCGAGGTAGGAAAGTTTCCCGCGCAGATTGGATGATGGATTACCGATACCCGTCGGTGGGACAGATTGGCGGATGTTCGCAAGCGTTTAATGCGGAGGAAGCGGATGTTTAGCCACCATACGGAAACGGGCACGTGTGTGTAGGGTTGTTTCTTTCCCGGGCAAGGTGATGGTGGGTGATGATGGTTAGATTCTTGCAAATTGATTGTCAATGAATTGAGCAAACTTGGGTGTCACTTTCGCATGGTGGAGGGGTGTGAGCAAAAACTTGGTTTACTTGGTACATTATCGCCACGAAATTGTGTGCAAACTATATTTGAAGGGCGTTATAGGGCGCCAATTCAGATCAATGTATTTATTTGAGATGCTTTTTGGCTGATTAAATTAGTTCCAATGATTTGCATGATCCAGCTTCAAGACCAACCACAGCATCCCACAAACTAGGGGAAAATTTATACTGCAAACTGTACATCAAGTGGTTCAAACAAAGAGAGCAGATTCGTTCATGCGGAGTATAATATTGCCAATATTCATATGGAGAAGTAACAGCCCAACCCTTCCCGTTCAGGCACAATCGAAAGCTGGCACTAAAGCACAATAGTAATGCTCATATCTAGTGCTCGGAAAGCTCCCAGCACAAAAGAACGTCATCGAACAGGGATGCTGGAGCAGGTCCAAGTCGCAATCGCAAAGTTTACCATACCCCGGCTTGAATGTGACGTATTCGGGAAGCGCACGAAACAATGGAAATAAACATCGCTTCCGAAACGGCGTTGCGGACGACGCCGGGAGACGCAAAGTTTCCGCAAAATTGAAAATACTTTCCATCCGACGATGAGATTCCCACCGAAACGTGCGCCCACCCGGGCTGCGTTTTGGGCCGATTGTGACTTTCGCAAGCGTCTTGAACGGTTCGAGCATCGGGGGAGTTCTCGAACGCTTCGAGACAACGTAGCAACCGTAGGGCGCCCGGAGGGCATTAGTAGCATTAACATTCACGCAAGCATAAATTCTTGAGCGAAAAAGTTTGATTCGTTTGTTTGAGCTCTCGTTCCAGCGGCGGAGCTGGGGTTACAGGCGAAGGTGTCCGTATTTTTCCGAGAGGGATTCTTAAGCAAGCAAGTTATGCCATCTGGGAGGGGAACAAAACTAGCCGCTAGACAAAGGAGTGCGAGATGGCTTGGTGTCTTTTACGGTGGGAGCCGGGGCAATGTGAAAGGCGAAGCATAAATGACTTGCACGCCCCGAGGAGTCAAATCATATTTGAGCAGCAAACTTTGCTCTCGAGATTATTGCACGGCTTGAGTGGTACTGTGCATTATACGGTATAATCATTTACTTGTCTGCTGCGAGAAGCGGTGCGGTGCGGTAGAATAGTTTCGAACCCTTCTCTGAGGAAACATTGGGAGCGTCTGTTTTTCATTCGAGCTCGGGGCAGACACGTGCCCGTCTGCAGTGGTGTGATACATTTCGGGGATGAAATTTGCACCCAGGGAGAGTTTTAATGATGCTACCCGGTGAAGGTCATTTCGAAAAGAGGGATGTACAAATGTTTAAATTACTTTAACAAATACGTTTCGTGGAACTATTTTTGGCATTGCAAAGGTTGTTCCAAACGCGATAAAGGATATTTTATTAAAAGAAAAAAAAACTTGCATGTCCAATAACATATTTTTTGTAGTGAAATATTTCAACCGAAACATTCTTCAATAAAAGAATAGATTACATTTTCCCCAGAAAAGCTTCAAACCAACGCTCAACTCAAAACCGAAACGAGAACCGGCGCCAAAACCCACACCCTCCCATCGATTGCCGGATATCGATTTCGCATGATAAACTGGTGCTTCTCCGAATCGAACGATACAACAAACTGTTTATCAGAACACCGGTACAACGAATCACGCCTTTATTCACTTATTTGCATGGAGATCGATCCGACGCCATGCGCACGGTGGAGGAAGTTCTGGGCGGGAAGAAGCAATGTCTGTAAAGTGGCTTCATGGCAAGGGCTCATTTCTTTCGGCGAGGAAATCTCGTAACGCTCATGCCGGAATGTGTTCGTCCTCTATTTTGGGTGGGTGTGAACGCACGCTGCTTTGATGTTTCTAGAACACTCCCGAGTTGCGAAGGGTTTCTTCGATTCCATCGACATCCGCGTTGAGCTCACCGCACGCGCCCCAATCCAATCGTCATTCAAAATATTGCGATCATGTTCTGAGAGCGGTATTTCAACAACCCCAGCCGCTCAGTTTGCATGTGGCAGCAAGAAATGCCAGCCAGTTAATGTTAACAAATCACGTTCCCGAGCGCAAAACGTTCGCGCTCATCAATCTTGCCGCATTTTGGACGTCCCTGCATGCTTCTTTCCCCAGGAAAAAAAGGCTTCCAGTGTGATGATTGTGTGCGTGGCGCTTGTTTTTTTTTTACTGCTTGGTGAAAAAATCGACACCTTCTCTGCCGCAGCAGGTGTGAATAAATCAAATTTGATGATTTTTTGTTTGAGGTATACGGATGATCGTTTAGTGTGATTGATACGGGCTCCGATGGGGGGAAGTGATATGCATATATGATGATGGTGAAACAGTGCTCTCTTTGCATCGTATCCCGCGCATTCTTTGCTTCCAAGAATGAGTAAGCGATGAAACTATTGAAGCGTTTCGGGTTGGATTTTCTCCGCAGCCTGTGTTGATTTGAATTTAAAAGAATCTCATTCTCGCGCCACGCTAGGGTGATTGCAGCTGAGCAAACACTCTTATGTATGAAGCGACTAGATTCGTTGGAGCGAAGGTAGAAAAGTGTACATGTTCAATTTTTCTGGTGAAACAATGCGTCTGCGTCGCAATCAGTTTGTTGTGATCTGTTGTTCGGAGAAGTATCTTCAGTATGAGGTGGTTATCTGCGTTCGTAGTGTACGTGGCGATCGTGCTGACGGCAGTGCATGGTTACGAGCTGTTTCGTCGTAGATACACGCTAAACTATACACTCCTGTACGAGTGGCCAAAATCAGAGAAGTGATCAAAAATGGCAACGGTAGCTTTATTATAAAAAGTTAGCAAGTAAGATTTTGTGGACAAGACTCATAAGATGGCATGAACAGATAACAAAGACTGATAATAAAATCAAATAAGTGTTACGAACCGTTTAAAAGTGTTGGTTTTTCTCGTGAACACCTGAGTCAATTCAAACTCTTTCCAGTAAATTGTATCCAACGGCGACGCTTTTTTCCAGTAAATTTTGATCACCAATTTAGGCTCAGCGGAGAAGCTCGGTACGTGGTTCAATATTGCAAAGCGGGGTTGCCCTTCACATATCGATTGACCCTCCGTGAGTGCAGTGCAGAGCGTTTGCTTTCGATTTATAACCTCATCCGAACGGTTGATCGCTATTTGGTGCGTAATAACAACGCCCCATTTCACACACACACACGCAACGCACCATCCGCGTAGCATCAAACGGTGGTGGACGAAAGATTTATGTTTTTCAATTTCGATGAAAATTAGATCCCCGCACGCAATGTGCGTAATATGCATTCGGCGGAGTTTGGTGCGATTTGTGTGCGTTTTGCGGCGATGAAAGCTTCGATCCCTCCGAGCGGAGTGGGTTCGCTCGGTAGGAAGCAATTTGTTGCGAACCAGCGCCGGCGCTCCATGCGAATATTCCGAAGCCAAAGCTTCGAAACCTTGGCCGACGATATTTGAGCGCGTTTTTGAAACCATCCCACTTGACTGCTCGTTTCTCGGGGAGCTCCAATTTTCCCCAATCCCCCGACGTCCGACGGCTCTTGTGTCAATTTATCCATCCGAAAACGAATTCGTCCACTCGTCGTCGTCAATGTTGATGTTATTGCATGGGGAGGAATGGGGGGTGGGGGAAATGAAACGTGGGTAACTCCAAAGTAGCCTACGATCGAATGAAAATGCCAATATCACCCTGCCACATGACGGAGAAAGCTCGGCAATGGTAATGTATGACCCGCTGTGAGGTCCAGCTATCAATCAGACACGAATTAGGATCCATTCATCATTGCATGCGCTGGCCGTGAAATGGTTCCGGATTGGTTTTTCCTCTGTGTGTGTGTCTGTGTGTGTGCTGGTGGCACTTTGCGTATCAATCAAATCAAACGACCTTCGATCGGTACGACGTATGTTGATTGGGAGGGCGAACTGTTTGCTGTTCGCCGTTCGTGATGGTGTTTTAATTCGTACCTGTGTGTAGGTCATCCAGCAGCAGGGTTCTACTTGGTTGGAGTCGAGACCCCAGAACTCCAGCTCCTCCTCGAACAGTGGACCACAGACGTCGGTTGGATAGTGTAGTTTGCCGGTGCTGTAACAATGTGTGCACAGAGAAAAAGAGAGAATATATCGTTAGTGTTATGCAGTCATTGTCTAGCATGTTGTAATTTTTTGTATGGGACATTTCAAGAGGGTAATTTTCCAACCGATCGTTATACGTTCACTAATGCTAAAGCATTTACACATCGATCATGTGTTTTAAAATAACAAAACTTTTGTTGAAATTGCCGATTATCAGCCCTACAGGTTACACACAATTAAACAAATGTTTAAATTATTTTTACGGACTCCTTGTGTTTGGGCAGTAATTTCGCTCATAAGGATCGAGATTATTCAGATATTAAAAATCCTTACATTGCATACTTTCAGGAGAATTTCCATGTAATTTTATTTGAGTTATTTTTTCTCTGCAATCATGTACCATGAGAATGTGTAAATATTTGTGCACGTGGCTCATTCCTCTACGCAAATTCCACACAGTCATAAAGTTTCGATGAAACCAAAAGAACAACTGCACGATATTCCACACACATTCGGTGGGCTTTACGCATTGCTTATCCCGCCAACCACGGCGCTTCATATCATGCGCTGAAAATTTAATGAAAACTGCACTCCGGTGGCAAACACATTTTTACGTGCGTTCCATGAAGTGATGAAAAATTCAAGTGAAAATTCATTACGTGGAAGTAACCACACGCGTTAAGCGTCCGTGCCTTCGCCAGCCAAGGGAGTTCCTTTGTGGATAATTTATGGTGCAATAATAATGGACCGCGGTTCGGTCGAGGTGCACCAAAGGTGCGCCATCGGTGCACGGGGCGGCAGGCTTCCAAATGCTGCTGTGGTTTGTTATTAATCAAGTTAAAAATGATTCCGGTGAAATGTTAAACCCGGCCGGAGAGTTTTCAATGGGCCGGAAAACGGTCCCGAAAACAGGTGTCATTTATGGTACAACATACCAACCGGCTTAGCAGTACGGCAAATTCCGTAGCGGAAGTTTCGACCACACCCGGCACAAACAAACTTCCCACACCGAGCGAGTGAATGAACGGCTGGCCCACAATAAACTTGCATATCAAATTGGCCAGCCGGGCGTGCTGCTCTCCAGCAGGTCCCAATCCTGTTGTGCATCGCTCGGAACCAGAAATTCGGAAATTCAATTGCACTTCTCAACTCCACCGCCGCGCTAGTGGGTGGGTTTGGGCGGTTGGGAGTTAGTTGCAAAACTCCTCCGGCCAACGTGTATTGCGGAAACAGTAACCGTCGCTAAACTCGGCGGCCATCCCCGCCCGGCCCCGAGAAGGGAAAAGTCTCGTACCCCATATTTATGGACTCGTAAATTACCGGCTTCAAATTTATTTGCGGGTGGGCGCAACTCACCGGGCGCACGAAATTATGAGTGTCTGGCGATGTCGGGTGTGTGTGTATGTGTGTGTATGTGTGTGTGTGTGTGTGTTTGTGCGCTTATCTGGTGTTTAAATTTTTCCGACGCGTCGGTAAAAGCGCAACCGAGGGCCGGTTTTAAGTTGCGCCACGCCGACAAAAAAGGTAAACCTCTCTATGATTAAAAGCGAAAAGTTCGGTACTTGAGGGGAAGTTTTCGTACACCAATTTTACACACTCACGCTGTGCGCCGTTGCCTGCCCTGCATTTGTTTCTCCGTCCGTTTCGTTTTCGCTCGCTCAGGTGTTTGCTTTAATCGTATGAAATATTTACAGCGGCAATTTATTAGCGCTCGTATTTTAGCGCTCGAACGGGGCGAGCAGAAGACGAAGAAAAATATTGCATAAACTTAGGGGCAGCTTCGGCAACAAAAGCTTCCGATGAAACGTGCACGAAAGTATGGCTGGCAGTGATGAGGGATATGTTTGTGTCGGCACTGTGAAACCGATAAGCCACTATTTATGCCGACACCCTCCGGGCGGCCTGAAAGCTCCGAAAGCCGAAAGACACGTGCCCATCATTTCCGGTTTACTGGCTGCTCCTGTTGGCTAGAACTGTAACGAACCGTCCGTCCTGCGGCTACCGGTGCCGGTGGAATAGTTTAATGAAAGGTTTTCATAATTTGGAAGAATACATTAAAAATGGAGCGAAGCGATCCTATCGCTCGGCGCTCAGGTATGCATGAACATTTTGCCGCTCGAAGGCAACGAAGGCGCAAAGGTGCGCTTAAAGTTGGTGGGAATCGTTTTTTAGCTCATGGGTAGGTGTGCAAACATCGATCTCGGACACGGGCTGTTTCGTTAAATTATTCACACGTAGGCACGCCTCTGTTATTCTCCAGAGTTCCGGTCCGTGTGTCCATGGGTGTGTCCATGGCTTCCGTTGGCACGATAAGCAGCCTCATTAGGGACAGTGCGAGTCTACAGTATAGGGGTTTTTTTCTTTTCCCACTGGAAACACTCTTCAGTGTGAATGGCCATTGCGAACGGAGCCCAGAAACAAGCAGCACATTAACGCTTTCGGTCCGCCCGTTGTCATAGCGTGGCACTGTGCCGACACACTAACCGCCTGAAAGTATGCAAATTCTTCGCAACACGTCAACACGCTGCATTCCGCACGGTCCAGTGATTGCAGCGTGCGATGCGGAAGCGTTGTGGAAGATTTTCACACCCGGTGAATCTCGGCTGGTGGTGGCTTGTTTTTTGGCAGGTGCAGTGAGGGTTTACCATGGCAACAAGTCCCCGGCCGCTGTGCTGGCGGTCAGGCTAATTCAGAAATAATCTGTGCGCTTATCGGCATGCAATCTCGGCAGGGTGTGAAATTAGAAGCCGCAGCTCGCCATCGCTAGATTATGTGATGGTGGTTTGGGTTGAAACTGGTTTGGGTAACTTACTGGTGGATCTTGCCGGATCTTTACAGACACCTTTAATTTGTTTTCCAGCAAAATTTTGGTAAAACTTACGTTACCATAAAAAATTATTGGAGCAGGTAGGATAACTTTAGATTAAAATGTGAAATATTTCCCTGCGAAGATAATACCTAAATTCGATTGTGATCAGTATTTTAATTTTCATAAACATTTTTTTTTACAGTATAAAAATATCTTCATGCAAAAATTGTTTCTCGACAACCCACTTTCCGTCCAATTGAATGTCACGGAAAATATCGTTGGTTTTTCATATCGCCTCCCATCTTCAATACTCACCGATAGTAATTGAGCACCTGCGCGAACACACCCGGATGCCGATCGAAGAAGTACTCGTTGAGAATGGGATCGTAATTGGCCAGTGCCTCCGTCAGCCGGGAAAGCCGCGTGGCCGGAATCTTCTTCAGCGTCGCCTTGTACGTTTCGTGCCGAATGCCGCCGACGTTCAGCACGACCCGGTTCTCCGAGTCCATGATGTTCATGGCGTGGCGGGAAGGCGGCGGTGAGGAAGCACGCTTCCTCACTGCGAAACGATAAACGAATTAAACACGTGACCGGTAGCCGGTCGGTTCGGTTGCGGTTGGTTTGGTTGGTGTGGCCCTTGCGTTACCGCAACTGCAACAGCAGCAAACGCATGTTCAACACTTTGGCCCGATTGCCTTGCACTGCAGTGGTTGGAACAGCGAAACAGCGGTAAACTTCTCAAAAGGACACTCTCACTGCGCACAGTTTGAACTCAGCAAAATGTACCATTTGCACCATTTTTCGCTTTTTATTTTCATCTTCATGCACTAATCAGCTTAACCACAATCGGCGTTTTTTTCCGGTCCTTTTTCCGGATCGTTTCCCTACAAACTACACTCCACGCGCAAGAAAATAAAAAACACCCACAAATAAACACACACACACGCACGCACGCACACTTTATTGGTGGTCCTATTGGTGTCTTTCACTATCCATGAGGATGAGTAGCGCTAGAAACACATACGCACGCGGCGGGCACAACCACTCACACCAATCTCGCTCGCCAGCGCCGTCGGTCAGAGCGTAGTTGCCATGATCAACACTTTCGCACGTATTCTCACGACAGCGCCTACCGCGATGTCGCACGAGCATCGTCTACTACTGCTACGGTTTGATGCGTTTGCGTTTTCTCATTTCCCTCGTCGCGTCCGCCGAGACACGGAACGTCTCGGCCCGGTTGGAGAAGTACCGGCCTGGAACCGGCCGCACTGATCGATTTGTCACCCAAATTCTGGTCCAAGGCGTCCAGCGAGAAACCGAAGGAAATGAGCGAACGGAGTCAACGTTTATGGTCACGTCCGGTGCGCCAAGGGGGTATGACGCCTGGTGTGTTGTGTTGCTGCTCCAAGTGGACTTTATTACCTCGTCAGAAATGGAGCTGGGTCGCGCGAGGAGTCCGTGAAAGTCGGCAAAGCGAGAAGGCACCAACCGAATTTTCCAGCAGGTTGTATGGTGATGGTTTTTATATCTGCATCACTCGGAGATGACGGGCTCGGTACTTGTTTCGATTGCTTCTTCTTCCCCTAGCCGGCATGGACTTGCTGGTGGGATGTCACTCGGTTTTATTCGATCGCTTACCTCCACCGCATCACCTTCCTGCCCGGCAATGGGACGACATTTAGCAAATTGGACTGGAGTTTATTACACGAAGCCAACAAAATTCGGATGATGCGAAGGACGGTGCTGCTGCTGAGGGGTTGACGGAGGAAGATGGCGATGATGAGAGCCGGGGATCGATGCCGGGTCGAGCGTCCATAAAAAGGCAATTCCAGGCACCAAGACCTTTGCGAATATGCGGCTTATCGCGGTCCTCACAGCACTCCGGTCGTGGACGTACGCTGTGAGAGAAGATGACAACGACGCAAGATGTATGAATTAATTTTTGACCATGAGCGAAATCTAATAGCTGCAGGGAAATCATATTTGTGTACCACCGCGCACCGTGAGTCATCAACTTGGCGTTGTTCGTACGAGATGAGACGAGACCGGAGGAGAAATGAAGATCAAAAGGTCGTTTCGAAAACAAATTATCTGCTAAGCAAACTAATGATTTGGGTCACTCAAAATCTTCAAGCCGCACGTGTGCGCGTGTGTCGGTGATCTGGTCTCGCCAGACAGAATGTTTACCGTGTAGTAAAAAGGGCCAACTTTGAAGATCACCTCAACCGCTCCAATGACCACCACCTCCACCACCACCATCGCTGTAAATCAAAACACCAGCCCAACAAACTAGTTCCGTTCTGCACAATCCTGGCCATGCGGAGGTTTTAATGGCTGGAGCGAAGCATTTTGCAGCTGACGGGTGCGAGCGCATCGCGCGTCACATGGCGTCTTCCGACTTCCTGCGCCGCTCATCAAAGGTCCGGGGATTTTTGGGAGGATCGTGGAAAATAAAACGACACCGTAAACCAAACCGAAACCGACCGGCCATCTTCTAACGCGACTCTGCCGGCGGTGTTGTTATTGCTAGGCCGCGTGCTTAAACAGTGTTTCGCGGCTGGGCTGGAGTGATGTTTATTTATCGCGAAACAAGCGCAACAAGGTTCGGCGAGCCAATGTATTTGCTAAAACATCGACA
Organism: Anopheles punctulatus; assembly: GCA_000956255.1. NCBI lineage: Eukaryota > Metazoa > Arthropoda > Insecta > Diptera > Culicidae > Anopheles > Anopheles punctulatus. Next base: position 1,301 of record JXXA01009118.1, on the reverse strand, counting down.
CAGTACACAGGGTACGGCAAGATCGATCAGGAAATGGAATGAATCAATGTAATGACTTTTTGAGGTTGTCTAAATGAGTCAGCATTTAGACAATGAACGTAAGGTAAAATATTTCATGCAGAAAACGTTGGTTTCTCCGCATTTCAGCGTATTAATGTGGATGTATTATAAGTTTAAAAAATCATGGTTAGTTCAAGGCCTACTCAGCATTATTGGAACGTAAAAAAAATAAATAAAATTTATTTAGTTTGTTATCCCTGGTCGGCACCGTCCTTCCCGCTTCGGTCTTTAATGACGAAAACACCCTCCTCAGCCACATGCGGTTTCATTGCGTCCTCAGCGCAAGTTTCCATGGCGATGACGTACTTGAAGAGGGGCCACGGGCCGGCCTTGAGTTTTCTATTTTCCATCCCCATCCGTACCCGTCTTCCAGGAACATGTATTTTCTAAACCAGCAAACTTTCGACGGCACAGTGTAAACAACAAGTTCATTCATAATTTCACTCCCTGCTAAGCAAATTGGGAACCTTTGCGTGCTGCAGCTTTTGATGTTACAATCCGGGCTAGCGAAGCAGCCATAGCAAAACCAGGAAAAGTTGGATTAATATGGCGCTTCAACGTGGATAAATTATTTATTTGGCCGGACACAGGGATGATTCAGCATGACGGTACCGTGAGAGCATGAGTTCGTGGATGAAATTACTCAAAAAAGGTAATTAATTTTCATCCAATGCAAAACACATGATGTGTTCGCAGGAGGGCCATCCAATTTGAACAAAATTGCTAACGTAAACAATTGAAAAAGTTTTAGACGAACTGTTACGGTTAACCTACGTGCACGATGATTCGTCCTGTTGAAGGAATTCAATGGCTTTTTTTTCTCTTCCGTTCAATTAGGATCAGTTATCTCCTGCTTCTTCGAAGGCGGTGGATTTAACCATTCCACCACAAACTGCAGGCAAAGAAAATATCATGTACAAATTGGATTTTATAGGATTCATTTGTTTTAATCACTTTCTTGCAGTCGTTTTCCAGCTGTGTGAGCTGCCCGAAGTGAAGAGCCTGTGCAATTCGATCTAGACCGCTTATGAAATCTTCCAGCTGCCGCAAGGAATCGCTTGCGTCATCTTCACAAATAAAAATGGGAGAGAAAGAAAGAAAGAGCGACAGAGAGAGAGAGAGAGAGAAAGAGAGAGAAATAGAAGATCGTAATCCGACTCCATTCATCGTGGGCTGCGTTCCTTTTAGTTTCTTTGGATGGCTAAGGCTGAGGAGTCGCTCGATAAAGTTTGTCATCTGGA
>JXXA01009113.1:0-15945 GCA_000956255.1 Anopheles punctulatus | reverse complement strand
CATTTACATGATAACTCTAATGAAAAACTTCACCAAATCGCATTGTAAATTTTCTGAAAAAAATCGGCACCTTTAATGCGGTGATAAAAATGTGAAAAGTTTCATTAAAGCTTTCTTGTACCATAACACTTACGATTTTATTTCTTTCCAAAGATTTTTATGTCTCTATCAAGTTTGCAGTCCAAGCCAGCAACATCTGCAGCACCATCTGCAGTTTGAAAATTTATTCTCACCATTAGATTTATTGATTGAAGCAAATTTCCGTGTGATTGAATCATCCCCGACAGGCAATGGAAAGATCGTATCCGAAAAACGTGCCGTAGTCGGTCAGGAAATAAGGATGTTCGTCACAATCTATGACCGTTTGGTGGGACAACAAATCGTCCTGGTTTCCTACACACACACACACACACACACACACGAGCACCCTTTAAGTTTCTCCCGTGGTTAACCCTCCGGGCCCTTTCCACGCGCGCACCATCATTAACCTAGAAAACGGCCTCAGCTAGGCTGATAAATTATCACACCTAAATGGGCCATTTAAATGCATCCCTTGATCCTTGACGCTTGATCTCCCGGGTGGTGGCGATGGTGGTGTGAGCCGGTGATAGTGACCCTTGGCAAGAGTGCAGAAAACCCTTTTGCTCCCACCCCATGCCTAATAGTAGCCATTTCTCAACAGCCTGCTGACCACCGATACAATCCCCCATCCGTATCAATTTAAATTATTCACTAACGTTCAACTCCGTTTAAGCACCCGAATCGAGGTGCCGAGTGGTCTCGGGAGGAAAGCACTCGAAGAAATTTGATTACCGTTCCGTTGGAACGGTGGATGGAGCGAAACGAAACAACAAAATAGCAGGAAAAGTAAGAAGAAAAAACGCAGCTCCCATTCACGTAGTTTCGTTCGTTGGTTGCCGAAAGGAAATGGATTCTCATGGCCGCTGCTTCGCTGTTCCGCTTGTAATGGGCTGCTTGCGGGTGGTGTTCGTTTCGCCCGTTCGTTCTTGGGCCGTGCCTCGTGAGTGAATGAAAATACATTGCAGCTTAACCCGTTTTTATTGCGTTCGTTTATGGTCCGACCACGACGGCAAGCTCGACTTCTTGAGGGCACGCCTGAGCTTCCTTTCTTTTACCGTGAATCTCGCTTCGCTTCGATCGTAAAAGAAGACACCCTCGGCACGGGTCCGGAATGGGTTTGTTTTAGGTTACGGTTGTAATCGTTTGTAACGGTCGCACTGTTTTCATCCCTTTTTTTTGTGGCGCGAAGAAATCGATTTTTCACGCTCTCTTTCTGGGTGGTGGGGATAACCCTTTCGTTGTGGTGCGAGGTTTTCCCTTCCGTTCCCTGGCGAGAAACAAGGTGAAATCCTTCGCTTTCCGATTGTTTAAATTTCTTGCACACTTTACGCACAAAGGGACGGGAAAAACTTTCATAAACGGGGATACCCAATTTGGCATACGTTTTCACTCATTACACGCTTTTGATAGCGCCCCACACGGGCGCACGGTTGCCAATTTAAATTCATTTTAGATGGTTAATAAAAGATAAAATTTAATGCCGTTGTTTCCATGTTTTAATCCAAACGTTCCCGCTGTCGGTGAGACTGGGAAAAAAGAGTGCAAAATCGTTCCTCCCGCTCCGGCCACCGACGCCAAAACCAGCCGATGTGATATGGTCAGTTAAGATAACGCTCGGCGTTGTTTGCGGGAAGGAGTTTCCCAAACACAACGCCTTTCAAATGGCCAGCAATAAATTTGAATAATTTAGAGCAGCTGATGTTTATCAAAAACTATCCAGCCTTCTCGGGTGGAAAGCAGTAGAAAAACAAAAAAAATGCTCGAACGCACCACCAGCTGGTGCGTACTTTATGTTAAGTCTGCCCTGAGGGAGACGGACCTGATGCTGAATGAGACAACCATAGGGAGTATAAAGCATGATGAGCACCATAATGACGCTGATGAACCACCGAAACGGCCGTTGCTTGCGATGCTGATCGAAGAAGAGTTTTTCAATTTGTTTCCGGTAGCCGTCCTGCCGGTGCGGGTGGCAAAAACTCCAATAAATAAAACAAGATTGCGAAATAGCGATAGCGATCAATTAAAAGCGGCAAAACCATCCGCACACCATGTGGGTTGGAACGGACAAGGAATTTTAATTTCCCTGCTGCTAACTCTCTCCATCGAGTCGGCACCCCGTCACGACATGGACAAGGTTTTAGGCCTGATTGAAGCGAGCATGAAACGAGCTGGGTGGCACGTTTTGGTAGGTGAAGTATCTAGCATCGGCATCGACATTAGTCGGCTCTTGGGCAGGGGTTTTCCCGTCCGGACGATTTAGAGAAGTTTAGTGATAAATGTTGAACCCATTATTTTATTAACCTCCGTGTGGCGTCCGATAACCCATTTTTCGTGTGCGATCTGAACGGGGTGGACAAACTCCGGGTCCGGGTTTGTTTAGATAGGACCGATTAGAGTGGATTTAGTTTTGAGTGTATTCTTTTCGCATGGATTCGCGTCGCCATTCGCTGGACAGGGAACGAAATTGCGTTTTGTCGGCCTTAGCCACACCTGAAAGTATGCTATGATAGTATTTTTAACCAACTAGCTTATCGTCCTGGCTGTACTGGATTATTTAAAATTACTTACAAATATGGACTCCGAATTGATATAATAAAATGTTCTTTGTTCAAGACTGACATATCATTGATACTTCAAGCTAACGATCCAATTCAGTTCTTCAGTTCAGTTCTCTGAATTTTTCCAACTTTTATACAATTTTTTGATTGCCAAATTTCATAATTTTATAATAATTTCCTTACAATTTAAAGAAATTCTTACAAAATAAAAATACATTGATTAATTTTATAGTTTTTATTAAATCATATTTATAATTATACAATTTATCTAAATTTACATCTAGGTAAAATGCTTTAAAAGTAATTATTTATTTGACTCGTAAAAAAGTACAAAAACTTTAAGAATTGTGGGAATAATTTACTTCAAACAATGCAATCACTCCGAGTCTCCATATGGTTCATATCATATTCGTACACCTTACCCAATCTATTGATTATCCCATAATGGGAAATCTCACACACGAGTGTGTATGATTCAATTAAGCCTCACCGAATCGCACCACCACCAGGACAATGAACTTCGTTGAGGGAATCCGAATCGGGGCATCACCATTCGCTTCTTGACTCTTGATTTCGAAGAATTCAATCACTGCCCACACCGCGCACCCCTTTTTAACAACACCCAACATGGCGCTTGTGCTAATATGGTACACGCGTACGGAGCGCCCCGCGGGCCGAAACACACACACACACACGCGAAGACATATGACATTGATTTCGATCATCAAATAAAAGCAGGCGTTGAGATTTTAATTGGAAAAGCAGGGTTTGGGTTCGATTCGCACTGCCAGCTGACACACGGGCAGCGGCAGACGGGAAAGCCGGCCTGTGAGAAGCCAGGAGACGGGGTTTTACACGCTTTCAGCCCGGCGTGGTTGATTGCTTGCTTGTTATTAAATATCATTATTGTTATTGGTGGTATTATTTGGATGTGGTGCGTTGCGCTGCGGTAGCGGTTACTTCGATTTCGAGTGAAACAATCACATTTTGCGTTGGCTAAGAGAGACGGCGCAGCGAAACGGTAGGTACGAGCGATAAATTAACAAATCCCCTCTTGCGATCACGGTGGAAGGTCGGAAGGATGCCTTGAGGGTGTTTGGTTGGGATGAGTTTTCTTAAAACCGAGGGTAACAGAAGGCAACAATAAAGCAATAGGGGGAAACCAACCCCCCGGGCCATGTCACAAAGCATGCTGGCAAATGAAATTTATTTAAATTCGTCGCTCCCAGCTATTAGCTTCATGGTACTGGGCAGTGTGAAAAAAAACGAAAAAAAAACGAGAGGATAAGATTCAAAAAGGGCAGTTGATACGATTTGATTCCTCCTCTTGGTGGGCAGTTGGAGGAGATACAGCTCCCCATAAAGAGAGCAAACGTAATTTGATGCACACGGAAGCGCGCGGCTCAGAATCGTGTGCAACGCTAGTGCAGCATACTTTCAGGCGCGGATATACTGCGATCCACTTTGCCGGAATAAAATTGGATCAATTTTCCGTTGAGTGTGCAGTATTTCTTCTTCACCGCAGCGGGAACCACCCTCACGTTTGTTGTGTAATAATTCCGGATTGCACCTTGTATGTGCAGCCCTCCTTTTTGGACGTTACGGGCCCCTGAGTACCTTTCGGCTTTTCTTTTATGCCCTTTCGACCAACAATAGACCACAAAAATCACCGTATCGGCATTATGCTGATGCGTTGCCGCTACTTTCTTGCGTGTGGGGTTTTTTTTATTCCTTCGCTTTTGCGTGTCCTTAATTCTATTACTTACTTTCGTTTCATTTTTCACCCTCACTCTGGGCACCTTTTTTCACGATCTTCCCATCTCGAGGGTTGCGCCGCAATGAATGGCGCAATGAGTGTTGGAAGCGTCCCGGAAATGCAATCACCGAGAAGGCGTACACGCTTAGTGCGCGTTTGTGGCGAAGCCTTGGGGGCGCCCGAACAATCAACCCAATCCAATCAGTAGCAATAAAAGTCAAATCAAGCGTGGCCTCCACAAACCGTGGCGCTTCCCCTGGCGGAATCGAAGTTCTTTCTATAGCGTTGGAAGCAGAGAGCACGCGTATATATGCAAGATGTTCGACTAAACGTTGAAGAAGTTTTACAAAGAGCTCGGGCCGCCGCCGAGTAGGGAGTCAGAATTGTACAGAAAAAGTGAAGAAGTACTTTGTACTTGTGCGTGTGGTTTTCTTGTATTGGGATGTAAAACCCCGGAAGCGGAAAACCCGTGCAGTACTTTTTATTGTGAACTGTGTTATGTTCGCGTGCGTAAACAACGATACGTGGGTTTTTGTTTGTGTTCAACTGTTGTTTATGCTCTTTCTGGCATACTTTTATTGTATGGAGATTATCCTCCATTTATTGTGATGTTTGATACATGTAAAGCATTTTAGTTGTTTGATTAAATTTCTCTAAGAGACGCCTCCGACTTCAGCATTTGATTTTAAGAAAAGTGAATTACATTCAAAGCATTAAATATTGAATCACATTAAACATTTCAAAGCAAAGTAATTGAAAAATCTGTGCCCATAGATTCGTAAGTCAATGAATGAATTTTGTCCTTCATTTTTTTATTTTCAATAATAATCTTATTTTTTTAAAACAACATAAATATGGAAATAATGTTTAAACCAGATGAGACATACTGAGAGGTTTCGTAGGAATCATACCATAATTTAGCCTACAGTGTGTTAAAAAGTTTGCCCTATCAAGGAAAAGGGACATTCTTTAATGTAACCCTTCGTTCATGGATTTGGTAAGGATTTTAAACAAGATCCTTCTGGCTAAACTGCACCAAAAAGAGATAGCGTTCCAGGAAGGCTTCGATTTGAATGGCAAAAGGAAAACAACCTCGTTCTAGAGAGAAAAACAAGTGAAAAGAAAGTGCACATGTGGGAAATGCAAACAGAAAGAACGTGCTGCTCCTTTATGGTGTTGTTTTCTCTGAAAGTATTCTATAATTCTTCTCCTTTTTTAACGTGATGTACAAACAGCGACCAAACCGGTCATCTTTGGTTGAAGAGTTGAGTAGGAAAACATACAGAGTGGCATGTAAATGATAGATAAACATCATGAAACAGGACCGAAATCATGACCGCACAAATCGCTCAACCCCGAGAGGGTTAGAATCCGAGTGGGTGCACTTTAATACGTCCTATCTGTCTCCCTCTCTTGCTAGCTCTCTTTTCCATCGTTTTACACAGTGCGAGCATTAACATTTTATCGATTCGCAGACCAACAAAACGAAAACGCAAAATGAAGAATCAACAAGGATGTGTGTTTGATCGCCTCGAGACGAACCTCTCCGGGATCCTTTTTTTCCCGGGCGCGCTCCGTGAGTTGTCACCACGCATGTCTTCGAAGGGCTCGGCCGAAACTTGCAGACGCATCAAAGGGAAACACACGCTTGCCGTGCCGGACAGCGTGACAGTTGAGGTTTGGTTGTTGATTGAGAGTCAATAATCGGATAAAACCCCGCATGGGGTTTGGCTTTGGTTGGATTGTTTAAATAAATCGCTTCGAGGGCCGGCGGTGGGTGTTGAATTTCCTTTCGCCTTTTGGCCCATCAAAGTAGGCTTGTCCACACGGTCGGCTTCGCGTGATGATAAGGGAGCGTTTCGGTGATGCGTTAATATTCATGAGGATATTTTTTATTGTGTTTCGTTTAGCATGACTTTAGGGGATGTCATTATATTCCCAATGATTTTTTTCTTCTGTTATTACGCTTTGAAAATATATTCGTCAAAATATTCTTTTTAATTTTTGTTTTATGTTATTCATATCATTAACATAGCATAAAATATAACATTTCTCATAAAATTTTGCATGATTTATTTCTAAGAGATTTTTTCTTGTTTTTCGAACGATGAAAAACGGATCATTTTTTTCTTTTTTATTATTTTACATATTTTCTGCATATATTTTGATCCCACAAAGATGGTTTTTAACTTACATTTTTTTTACTTATCATCTATATTATGTTAAAGTTAAAGAAGTTAGGCAATTTCATGCTTGATTCTTATGAAAGTTGGACTCTTCCTTTATTTTAGTTTACATGAATTTTTGTTGAACATTTGTTAATTTTTTAGCGCCAATTAGTTATATTTCAAAATTTAAAACGAAACAAATCGTTAATGTTTTGTTAATGTTTAAGTTTAAATTTTATTTGTTTATTCTATTTATTAGTTTTACTCTAGCTGTTAAAATTTTTTGAACACGGTCTGGGTTGAAAAAAACTAACTTATTTTTTATATACAATTTTCAATTTCAACTTTACATTCCAAAATTTCATATTGAGTTATTTTGTTTCTTTAAATCCTTGTCATAAATAAGAAGCTTTTTCGAAATTTTGAGCTTGGGTCATGAATTATCTGTTGAAAAAAATTCACTTCATCAAGCATATCGCACAATTATAAACTTTTATTCAAATGGGTAACAGAAGTTCACGAGGCTAATAAAATCTGTATTGAAGAATTACGGAGCACTATCTCCTTCTTTCGAAGCATCTCTAATCTAACTCAATCATAATTCTACAGCTGTGTGAAGGGTAAAACAATTCGCTGTTGCACAAAATACCACACAAACTCCAACACAAAACCAATCGATTATCATATAAATGATAAAAGTTTCCTCCGTCCGCTCGGGGGCGGAAACTATGGGCGAAGAAAAATGTGTCAACAAAACAACTCACTTTCCACTCGAACTGCCCACCTCGGAGCGGAGTGTGACGCGTATGAGATGAGGTGACATTGCGCTACAAAGTTCATCCGCTTGAAGACGAACCCACTCGGTTGTATCTCCTTGCCACTCAATCATCGAGCCGTTTCCCATACAAGGAAGTTTGTTGTCCCCGGGGCAAGAACGGGGTGAAGGAATAAAAGCAACCATCTTATGGAGCTGTAAAAACAAAACAACCCCTTTTCACACAGCGAGTAGCGGACTTCGTTAGCAGGGATCCAACAATGTGGAAGGGGAGTGGTAGATAAATTTAAAAATAAAAACATACCACGATGCGACGACGAAACGTGGCGATGCTACCCGTAAGAAAAATGGACGGTGAAGAGCAAAACGGAACTAGTGTTTGTGTTTATAAAAATTGTATTTCCCATTTTTATGACTTTTCTCACACCCTAGCCCAGTGGGGCGGGTGGGACGAGCTTCCCGGCACTTTCTTGGGGTCTGAACTGGTAAGTGGAAAACGAGAAAAAGGATACGAAACGGATGCATTGCTGCAGCAGCCTGGCATGCGGCAACGTTCACACGCAAACGACATGATTAGCATTTTATGCGCAGCGGTAGTACAGCAAGCGAAACAACTTTTAAATGCAACTACAATATATCCAATCTGATCGCATTTGAATAATTGCGAAAGATGTTCACGATGTTACTGGATGCGCACACAAAGGATTTTCTGTAGCAAAGAGAGAACGAGAGAGAGAAAGAGGAAGATAGTTCTGCTTTTAATAACTTTCTTCTTCAACATCTGTAATATCACACGGCTCACCGAGATCAGAGGTTAGTCGATGACTTTTTTTTTTGTATGCTTTGTAGTGAATTTTTCAATCCCGTCGAACGTTCGAGGTCGATAAGGTGGCAAAACAAAACTGTAAAAAGGAGGCATATATTTTTTTTTGCTCCGTTTCCAAAGCCATTTCTTAGGGGCCCAAAGGACACCTTCCAACGCCTTTACACACCGGCATAGAAAATGGTCAATAAGTTCGTGAGAGTGCATTTTCTGCCTGGCCAAAGAAAGTTGCCCAGGGCCGCGGCGGGATAAGCGGTTCATTTTATTGCAGGCACTGCGCTTTGCATTTATTTCCTGTTGCAGTTGTTCGGTCCTGCTGACGCCAGCACGCTTTCTTCGTTAAATGTAATGTGCGCGGCGTGTTTTTTTTTCTTTTCGTGTTATTACTTAAGATGGGATTGTTACACCGTCCGCCAACCAGCTGCGCTGCCATATGGTGGAACGAAGTACACTTCCATTTCCACTCTTGGGAAATGATTTTTTTTGTTGCCACCGACTACCTGAAACAGCTGTTTCCAAGCAAGGTGAGGTAAATTGTGTTTTATTGGCAAGCTGGCGCAGCGGAAATAATGAGCTAGGTGTAAAATATAACGGTAACGACCGTGAGCGATGGGACGCAGTAAAAGTGAATGATTTTTCCTGAATGCGTTTGAGGTGGATATGGGTGGAACTTAGTTTGATGGTTTCTACATTCTTAAACATTTCTAAAAATTCCAATGAAAGCAATGTGTACTATTGTTTTACAAATTGCATACCTTTAGGCGAATGTTTCATAGAACATAAAAATACAGATAAAAATTTGTCTAAAAAAGAGCTAACACATAGCTTTTCATAAAACACATATAAGGGATGTGAAGTGAAAATATAAAACCATACTGTATATAAACACATTTCATCTTCTTTTTTTACTTTACCAGTTCCTAAAAAGTGTATAAAAATTCTTTACTCGTCTTAAAAACCGTTGTAGCATTGACTGAATCTACTTACTAAATACACAATAAAGTACGGAAAAAAACTTAAAAACTTGTACAGATTCCGACCGCACCAATTACACGATTTTCAATTAATATTTATGTGCTTGGTAGTTTTCTCCCCGGAAACAACTAATCATCTCAACGGGACGTGGCAACATTGTCTAATCAAATACGGAAAACAAACTTCCTCCCGTACAGATGTAACGTGCGAAGGAAAACTTTTGCAATCACTATCAAAATTAGTAATCGAATATTGTGTCCGTGGCTTGGAGACACTCGTCGAGCAATCGCCTTGGAAACACTTTGCACTATTGCAGCTTATTAACCACACTAAGTAAAGTGAAGTAATTTGTGGCGGTTTGTTTTCTCCCATAACTGGGAGATAGGAAAAGATTCCCCTACTTATGATCGACAAACATGTCGGGAAGTTTTCAAGGCCTCTTAAAAAGGCTCCCCACGAGGTGTAAGCTCAGCATGCTTTCGTTCACCTCGGCAAAAATCACATCGCAAACGACGAGCGAACGCACCTCAGCAAACTAGCCGCTTTGGTTTGCCGTGGCAAAACATCTTTTAGCAATATTATTAAAAGTTTGAAGCACTCATTATGGGATATTGTTACATAATGACAGTTTGCCCAGTGCGACAGCCCCACCGTGGGCGTGGAACACCCTGGAACACGCTATGGAACGCCGTAGAACTTGAATCATGCCGTGCGGAAGGTGAACGATGGAATAAAATAGCTTACAACCCGCGCCAACCGTGTCCGCTGGAGACAAACATTGAGAGGTTCTGGTTTTTTTGTTCTCCTCCCGCACGTCACTGTCGTAAGTTATGAAAAAAGTTCAATCATTTTATCTCGACGGTCGACCCAGCAGCTTTCGTGCGGCAGAAACCACAAACCAAGGTGTTCCGGAGGTGGTGAGGGGAAAGAAAGTTCCAACAGAACCACCAAAGTTACGCCAACACGTTCGGGATCACGAGGAAAAGCGTCTTAAAGCATTTTGCTGCTGGAGGACCTGTTCACACGGTCCTGGTCGATAGCGTCCTTATTTTTTTTGTTTTGAAACAGCAAACAAGAAAGAAATATGACAAACTCAGTGCGGTGCTCGGGTCGATAGTTGTGGCCCAGCTTCGTCTGGCAAATTTGTTGCCATTCGTGCACTTCTTTTATTGTGGCATAGACGAGTTTTAAGGTGTGTGTTTTCTTTCTGTACACTTGCTGTCGAGAGTTTCCACTCGCAAAGTGGAACGCTGAGGATCAGCTGGAACGTTGGAGCGAACATTATAATAAAAATGTTGAACAGAATAAAAAGCTTAGCCGGTGGCGGGAAAGGAAATCCAGCAGATAGACGCATTCGTTCTTACCAAGAAGTTCCGGGAAAGAAAGTTGCTTGCCTAGTTTTCATTTGTTTCCTTTACTTTTGTGGTGGAATTATAGTTGCGGAGAGCGGATGGCGGTGTGCTCCGCATTATAGATGATGAATTGTTTACACACTTCCGGTGATGAGAGTAAAATTGATGAGGTTTCGTTGAATGATGCCTTTAGCCAAGACTGTAAAAACTAAATTATAGCATTATAGTGGTTATTATTATCAGAATGGGGAAAGATGATGTAGTAGTGAAGTAATGCGTTTTAACAAGAAAATAATTTTAGTTTCTCATAAAAGCAATGGCAAATAATGAATTGAATGTTTAATGAATCAAAAATTTTCTTGCTCAAAGACTTTTGTATACAATAAAAGCAATTAAATTTTCAATTTGTAACGTATTGCATTTTTTTTTCGTTTTACTACGAGTGCCTACAATAGTAGCTCAAACATTTTTATCATTAATTATATCGATTTTTGGAAATAGGGATGTGGACGAAATTTTTAATATGTAAATTCATTTTCGCTCTAATGAATTGATAAACATTTAAATGTTGAGAAAAATTAAAATAATATTTTGCATGTTTAATGAGTCATATTTCCTATGTAAGCTATTCTTGTCACTAAAAAAATAATTTTATATTGAAATCCTCATAAGATACATAAATAAAAGAGGGAATCAATTCAATTGCGAACTATCCGTCTCATTTCAACGGGAAATTATTATCGCATTTTATATGACTTTATGTAAACGATTTTTTTAACATAACTTATTACGTATTGTAAATGGAGAACTATTACAGAGTGATTAAAAGGGATATTTATTTCTACTTATTTGGTGACCTGAATAAAAGTCACTAGCCTTTGATGCTAACTACTCATATTAAATACGATCAGTGTGATGCAAAAGTGAGGTTTAAATAAAAAATAATATTATTATTTTGTTTTCTGACGACTTTCAGAGGCTTGAATGTCATGTAGATGTTGATTATGTTTCATTAGAAAGAGTTGTTCAGCAATTCGTTGACTGCGCGTTTTTTTTTTTTGCACAACTCCTCGTTGAATAACAATATTCCAAAAATATAATCACATTAAATATAGTCGTAAAAACTCCCTAGCCCATCTGTTGGCGCATACCTTAACGACATTCTTCCCAAAACTGTGTTCCACTGCGACACTCCGACACTCAAACACACTAGAGACAAAAGCGTGAAACCCGTCCACCTCGGAAAGATACTTAAAATTCGTCCCGAGGAATTGGCGCGGAAAAACAGCCCTTTCCGGGGCGACTGACTGCGCTATGCAAATATTAAATGATCCGTACGCAGAAACGGGAAGGATATCGGGCTCTCGTGGCTTGAACCACTGTCACATACAGCCACGCAGACACACACAGACACGCGCCCGGTCTGTCATAAATTTGTCCTTACATCATAAATCTCGAAAGCACACACAATTTACAGCGAAAGTAAACATAAATTTATCATCATCATCATCATCACCGCTCGTCGTCTTCGTGGGGCTCGAAGTGCTTGAACATTTCGTTCCCAGTTGCTGTGAAGGAAATTCTGTTACATTCACGTCATCAGTTGAGAGTCCTGATTAGCGCACAAAAATACACACACACACACACATAGGGACACATGTACACACCGACACGTCCCACTCGGAGGGATTTGCATTCATGACAAGGGCAGCTTATTCGCTTAAGAAGCGGTGTCTGCCGTTTCTCACATCACCTCACGTATGAAGTTATGTCCCGTCTGATCTGTTCTGTCTCGCTGCCTTCGAGTACCGCTCTGCAAGTGCTGGTGCATGTGCACATTGCACACTGCACTTTGCACATCCCATGGCGATAGTCTCGAGCTCATTTTCTTTCCCCGCTTCGGTCCGCGGTCACAGCTGTACTTCACTCGGGCTTGGTAAAGAATCGTTTAAACCCTCCCGACGTTCTCGTTTTACCGGAAAACACAAATCTGTGTGCGCGCCCGTGGAAGAAAGGTTCTCTAGCCCCGGGTTGCCCTTCCCCTATCCATTTGAGCAGGAATTCCACCCGCTTGTGGTGAGTTGATCTAGCGTCGTGTGTTTTTTTTTCTCCCCTCAATGCACATTCACATGATTATCCCTTGGAAGTTTATGGAAAGCCTCGACGTCTTGCAAATGGGGCAAAGTTTTGCGCTCGCCCGGTTTCCATATTTTTGTGCACGCGGTAAGCTTGTTAGAACGTTGCCGCAAATGCTGACATTTTGGGCGATGTCAGCCTGTCAGCCGAGACGGACGGATGGAGACAGGGACGCAAGTGCTCCGCAAGGGAACGCAACAGGACGGGACAGACAAAAAAAACACCCAAGCTTCCCGTGCGAAGTGAAAACTGGGGAAATGTACTTACGCGTAGTTTTTCGAAAAAGGATTTGTTCTCGTTTTGTCGCAGCGCAACGAAGTCCTTGTAATAATTTGCAGCAACAGCAGTGAAGTGGATCCTGTTCGAGCGAGTTCCACACGCCATTCAGACCATGGCACTTGTGAAAACTGACACCGTGCTTAGTGTTCTTGCGGTGGCGGGGCTTTTTTCTTTTATTTTTGTGAAAGGTGGCTACAGGTACGACGAGGAGGTGAAGGTGAACTGTGGATAAATATAAATTTTAATCATCATGAACGGTGGTTTTTGGTAACATAATCCTTATGGCATTGTTTAAGCGCTTGGTTAGGCTGACGTATAGCAGGAAAGGAATGCGCAGTACTTTCCCATTATACGATAATGAATTTAAAGAAATTTAATTTAGGCATACCAAATTAGGTGTAAGTTTTATGAGTTAACTATTCATAATCGTAAACGTTTTTGGGTATTATGGATGAATCTTTGGCTGCTGATGCCAGGAAGCATATCGAACTTTAACCAAAACAATCAAAATCTGTCTCTTACACGCAAAATAATGTTGAAATTTATCTGGTATGGATTTGAGGGGTTACCATGCACGTAAAAGAAGAAAATATCATTCATATTCAAAACATAAGTATATCAAAACAAAAGCGAATTTTTTGTCATTTGAACTTATATTGAAATAGTTTTAAAATCATCGCTGTATAAATAAAAGAGTTTTTACAATAGCATCAAGAAAAGAAAAAACTGAACTTATTTTAAAAAAATTACAAAAGACAGAGAAGAAAAGTAAGAGAGATTGAAAACTTTAGATAATATCATCTTTGAAATGTGCTTCATGAAATGCGAAAACTTGATAATAAATATGTAAAGTCATTGAAATGGATCTTTTTTTCATGACATGACAATAAACTAACATACGTAATTAAATTATATTATGTTTTATTGCTAAAAATTTACAAGTTTAAGTCATCTTTAAACCATTAAAGAAACACAAAAATATGTTTTATAATTTTTGAAAGGAAATATTTTTTTACAGAAAAAAACATTAATCCTTTTAGAACCTGACCATTATATAACATTGAAAAAAGTTTAAAAAATATAGATTTGCATATGCTTTAATTGCATATTGCTTCATATGCCTTCTAGAGCCATGTAAAAAAACTTCAAATTTTCTCTAAACCTAATAGTTGGTAATAACAACACCGAGCATGAAACACATCTCTTCCATTTCCGCGTAAAAGAACATTCACACTGCCGGTACGGGAGTACACCATTTCCGCCGAACTCATCCCACACCAGCGCGCAGACGTTTCCGTTCGCAATTCGTAATGATGATGGTGATTGCGATGTCGGCAACTTGCTCCTGACTGAATGATGAAGATGACGGTACGACACAGCGATAATCAAGCATATTCTTTTCACTTAACCATTTCACTCTCTACTAGTATTCCACTTCCCTTCCCTTCGCGCAAGAAAACCCCAAAAATGGGTTGCCACTGTTCGTCAGGCCATCGTAATCCATTAACGTTCATTGCGAGCGTCGGCGCGTGTTGACTTCCGCGTGCGGCAAAAGATGCGAAAGAGGCTGTCCTTACGGCGCTCCCACTATTATTATCCCGCGTGGCATTCGTTGGCACTGTCGTTGGCACATGCTTGCATACATTAGACTATGTTGAGGGAGGGGCAAGCGAGCCGCAGGAATTAATGATTAAAACAAGGCCGCTTTCTTTTGTTGTCATGGTTTGTTCCCGGGTAAGGACGAGAAATTCGTGCTGCCACGGGGAACGGAAATTGACTTCTTTCCGCTGGAGCCTATTCTCCAACGTCGTTAACTTTTGAGACGCTTCTCTGGGTATTTTTTTTTTGAGCCACAAAATTGTGCAAGGAAGCATGACACTCTGACTCTCGCTCGTACATCGTCTAAGGTCTATTTTTTAACCTCCCCCCATACGCTTGTCTGGTCAGACAGTAATCAGTAGCGTTAGTAGCGTGTTTCTTTCGTGTGGCCACCATCGAACGGAATTGTTTTAATTTATTTCACTGCAGGCACGAGACTTCCCCACGGAAGCTCGATCGGGATTGGGTGGTGCAAATCAGTGAACAAAAAAAAAAGGCCCCTAGTGCCTTCTGACAATGAGTCGGGAAAATGCTTGTAAAACGTAACGCTTCCTTCCCGTGCTGGTGTCGATGATAGCGAGGCTCTCAGCAGGAATAAGTGAACCAGCGCTCGACTCCAGGGACCATGGTGTGGGCCGTTTGGGATTGTTCTTGTGGGATTAATTTATGAATAATTTGAGTAATGCCGTGGAAGAGACTCATTTGCTTGCACTGAAAATAAAAACATGAGCAAAAAATGCTGAAGTAAAAATACAACGCTTTACAGCGTTCACCCTAAGCGCCCGTGATGGGTATCGTGTTTTATGGTTAATTTATGTAAATTTGCTCAAAAGCTGAGAAATCGTTCAAGAGGGTTTTAAAGTTTTGAAAGTAAGGCAAAGGTAAAATTTAAAGTGGAATTCGATGGAGGGGATTTTTTGTTATTGTTTTAAGGAAACGGTTTTTATGCGAAAGAGTTTGTTTTTGTTCTTCTTCGTGCTGGTGTAGAGTGAATGTAATGTGATTTGCAAATGCAAGTAAAGACCCAAATTTAAATATTTCATGAAACATTTCTCAGATTGTGTCGCATGTGTAAACACAATTTATTTACGATTTTGTTTGAACCTTGTTTTGATGTAATTATTTCAAAATTGATCACTATTTCATGCATACCTGTATTAATTTAATAAATAATTTTTTATTTATTAAGTGACTGCATAATATTAGTTTTCTTAAAATCAAATCAAAATCAATTTGTTCTTGAATCAAAATTAATTTGTTTTAGCAAAGAGAGTTTCTCGAAATTATAACGAGGCAAAATATTGGAAAAAACGTGTTTCACTTCAACAAACAAAAGTTTTTTTACGATTCCGTTCGTTTCTACCTTCAAAGTGGATTGTTAAATAGCGAGCATCACATAATCAACCTCTTCGCCGTATTTCGTCAATAAACATAATCGCTTTT
>JXXA01009108.1:0-10904 GCA_000956255.1 Anopheles punctulatus | reverse complement strand
TTTATTTTTTTCACTACATTACGAGTGTCTGCCCTCGTAAATGTAAACGTTACAGTCGCCTTAGTTGATATTCTAGCCACGTCCCGGAATCGTATTGAAGCCTGTGTGCTGATAATTATCGGTTTCGAATATTTATGAGGAAATTGCAATCAACGCATTTTATTACCTGCACTAGTGCATTCGCGGCATCCGTTTGTCTGTTTTTGTGAAGGATTTTGGTTTCCAAGAATACGAGTTTTCAAAAATGTGTATGTTTTAAAATTGAAACACTTTTAAAAATATTTTCGCACGGTGAGAACCGGGCGTAGATTTTTCATTGCTGTTTTAAGCTTTGTTCGAAAACGGGTTTTATTTAAAACACTGTTTTTTATTGTTTGTTTAGGAATAACCGAGTTTTTTCAACTTTTTTAAATAACTAGAAAAAGGGTTATCTTTTATTACCGATTTTTTGAACATGTTGGTGGACTTTAGTTGCAAGTATGGTTTGAATATTTTATAAAATGATTTAGAACGAATTACTTCTTATCGTACAAATGCTTCGGTCATGACGATAAAATCCGTGTCTCCACTCCAAACTTGTTGCCAAACTTGTTGGAAATGTGGGAAAATAATCGAGCTGCCCTCGAGACGACGGCAAGATTGGTGAAGCTGCACCTGCAGCTGGGAAGATCCACGCCGAACCCCACATTTTTAATACCCCGGCTATCCTTCCTACTGGAAGAGCTCATTTGGCTCCATTTTGGCGCAGATAGGATTGATCGCAGGCGCTCGCGCTGCAAAGTTTGGTTGTTGCCGCGTGTGCACCATATGCACCGCCGATGGAATCTGCTCGTAAATGTTATATTCTGCTTTGCATTACGGAAAGTGCAGCAGCGGGATATTGAACATCCCATAAAAATAAAGCATTTGGAGGGATAAAAACGTGAAACGACCGCATTTGTGCAGACCGTGCATGGAATTTATTCCCGTGCGCTCATCAGATTAAAATATAAACCGGAATCATCATCATCGGGTGCTTTAGTGCGCTGCATGGGAGCGTGAGTGGTAAGGTCGTAAAAGTTTCAACGCAAGAAGCTTGCGATTGATAATATTTTTTCACGCTAATATTTCTTGTGCAACATGGAATCTACGTTAACAAAAAGATGCAAATGCAAAAGATATTTCTAGAGGCGGAAAGGGTAACAACATTATTTCATTCGGTATATCTGTACTGTATACTTACGAAATAATTCAATATTTATTTAATTTATCATCCTCAACTCGAAAATAAATATAAATAATTGCGTCAAACACTAATTTCTGTGCCGAGGTCAAGCGTGTAGGAAGCGTGTAAAAAAATAGTTCATTGACCTTGCATTTACTATTGCCGTTCTTGTACG
This sequence comes from Anopheles punctulatus, assembly GCA_000956255.1. Taxonomy (NCBI): domain Eukaryota; kingdom Metazoa; phylum Arthropoda; class Insecta; order Diptera; family Culicidae; genus Anopheles; species Anopheles punctulatus. The sequence continues at coordinate 9,525 of JXXA01009108.1, read as the reverse complement.
TCCCCGATTTAGGCTGGCATGAATTATTTGATCGAAAAAGTTATTTTTGGCCGTACGAAATGCGACCGTGGGTTGGACAGCCCTGATTTACAATCGTTCCCATGTAGGGGATGTCAAACGAAAATGTGTCCGCCTGGCACACGCCAGGTTGCACCGATTCACGCTAGCTGCTCTGGGATTAGAGCAGTATGTTGTGAGGATTTTAAAAGCAATAACATTATAGCTCGGTTTATTTATCGAACGATTTCAGCAAACGAACCTATTCTTTCGAAAAATTTAACTCAGCGTTGACAAATCGGTCTGAGGTGTTGTTTCATCTCTTCGAGCATGATGATTAAGTTCAGCCAATTTCAATATCTCTAGTCACAGAATGTGTGGCTAGCAAGAAACGTACAAAACTAATGCTAATTCAAATTATGTCCAATCTCCACGTGGAAGGATGTTCTGCGGAAGACGTAGCAATTGTTTTTTGTCTTCCGTTGGTCACCGTCTGTCTCAAAATGCTCAACCAACGCTCTCTCCCCCGGCCAACCTAACAAAAAAAAAAACCCACCCACCCACCAAGGCCGAAAAAAAAATAAATCAAGCGACCCGAAACAACACACAATACTACTGCCAGCTCCAGCGGCTAAAAGACAATCGACAATTTATAATGTCGCGCATCTCGCATCATCAAGAGCACCGTCTTTACCATCATCATCATCTCCGAAATAGGAGTTGCAGAAAACAACGATGTATCGAACGAAAAGCCGACCGGAAAGCAAGCTAACCCGGCAAAGGGGGAGCCAAACAATCGCAAAATCCGGCACAGCAGCAGACGTCACCGATTAATTCCGCCCAAAACGGTGCGCGCGGCCAAACCTTCGAACTATTTATTACATCTTCCTCCGCTCCCTGAGCAGCGCTTAGGGTTTTTCATGCGTTAGCTGGTTTCGTTTCTAAATGTTTATGTCTTCATGCTGGTGATACCAGTGCGGTGGGATAGAAAAACAAACCTGATCGCCAACATCTAGGTTATCACGAAGTGGATGAGCGAATCGCATGTGATGATGCCGTCTTACGTGTGGTCCCCATTCCAGCACTGACATATGTGCCGCATTTGTTAATTGAATCGGTTATCAATACGATTGTGGTGCGTGAACTTGCCACTGCCGCACAAAATTAAAAACAAAGCGTTACTGTTTTAATTATCCGTCAGTTGTTGTGTCAAATTCACTGATAGTAAAATATGGGGTTTGGTGAAGAGCGCGATTAACCGCGTCGCGGTTAAGTTTAATTGCAATTGTTTCTTTAGCAACCGACAAGCATTGATGCTCTCTTTCCGGAAGCTTGCCGGGTGGTGGGCGCAAGTCGCACTGTAACGATCGTTTTTCTTCAACCGATAACATTCCTCTGCCGGGTTTACCCCTTGATCCCGTGCGCAGAGAAATAAAATATGTGAAGGTTCAAGTCATAAAAATCACACGCGCACTTGCAACCCGGATCATGTTGGACAAACCTGCCGATCGTCTTGCGGCTTTCTACTTGCTTCGGGTTTAGACGCGTGTCCGTCCGACTAGCGAGCCGCACTAGTCACTATGGCACCGTAGACGGCCAGTTTAATCGTTTACCCCTATCCACAAAATTGCGTGTTTATCCAAATAACATCGAAATTGGAATTAGTTGTATTGCGATAATATTCCGAATTCCGACTATGTGTCCCGGTCGGGACATATTGGTAGATATTTAATCGAAATGATCGAACCATATGGGGTATGCAGTGTCATATTTTGCGCGTCTTAGCTCACTTTTGTTGCGGCAAGTTTTATTTCTGCAAATAGCACCGGGAATCTTGTATATTATTTGATCAAAATGCTACACTTTTCTTTTGATACATCTATTCGAACGTTAAGCAACTCAATTGTACTAATTTACACATGTTGTATCTACAATGGTTAGCTATTTGGAATAGAAAAATGTTATGATTCATGATTAATCAGGTAACTTTTTTGCATACTGCTAACTGCTAAAAAAATGGATATAGATACATTTTCACTAACTTTATGAACTGCAAGAAATGTGACTATAAGTCTAAATAGACCATGAAGTTTGAACAGAAGATAGAAGAGAAACATAACACAAGAACGGTCGAACCTCACCTTAGCTCCAAGCAAAATAGTTTACCTTTTATCGAATATCAGTGCCCTGGAGCATCTGAACGTGTTAGTTTTTTCGTATATTTGAAAAATAATTTTAAACGTAACACAGTGCTTCAAAGTTTGAAATTACGAAAAAGGCTTGAACATTCGTTTTCTTGCATGTTTTTACACGCTATTTGCCATTCGATTACCACAGTACCTCTTTCCATACATATAATTGTTGAAATTATTAGGAGATTAAGTTCGGCATGAGTACAGAAAAGTTTGTAAAAATATTTTAAAATAAAAAGATTTATCATAATATTTAAGTGAGCTCTTTATTATGATGGTAATAACTACAATAAAAAGAGAAACTATGTTATTTCAATTAGCTCGATTGTATTAAACCCAATTGCAATATCTTTCTCACTACTGTCGATGATGTTTGCACCGATTTTTGGTTAAAAAAATGTTTTTTTTTAACTTAAACTCGGTGAAGCTTGCCCACTGTGCGCCGATCGTCTGATTACGGTTGGAGGGGAGCCACCGATTCGCACGCGACGCTTCATAGAGCGGGCTTAGACTCCACAGCTCACAGTGCGCGTTGCTCACGGCGAAGAAGTATCATCCAATACAAGTCTTAAACTGTGCTCATCTTTGATCTGCCGACCATTTCACGTCCTGGCGTACAGCCGTGAAGGTGTGCGCGAGGGGCCCGTGCGTGGGCCACCTGTTGTTGAGGCATATTTGTGAATAACTTCCTGTGCGTGCACGAGCTACCACTGAGTTTGGTCGCTAGTTGCGTCTGGTGGAAAAGTGTTGTGAAAAGCGGTCCCTGCTATCAACTGTCAAACTATCAAGTGAGCGTCGGTGTACGAGCATTCCTCTGCAATCAACGAGTGTAAAAAATCCAAATATTTAAATCGCGTGAAATCGAAGCGAAACCAAAATTCCAACTTTGTTTTTTGTCGAATTAGCTTATGCCGTGCACGAATTTGTCGTTAAATTTCCAACGCCCCAAAAGAAAGTGATACGTGATATGCACGGCTAGGGAGGTAAAAAAATGAATCCCCCCAGCCTCTAAAGGCTGAGCTGAGGCAGGAATCGAAACGGAGGCATGTTTTCAAAATCCAACGTACGTGCGATGTCGTGTGCGTGTTGAAGAAGATAGTTCAAAAAATCGTGTCGTGCCAAGGCTCTACTTTCAGCGCCTAAACAGAGCGTTTAGTGTCCAGCAAATCCAGCATCTGGGTGCGAATGGAATGGTAGGAAGCTAGTAGGACTCTGCCCGCTCTGGTTCATGTCTGTTCGTTCATTCTCGTTCCAAACGCTTCGCCAGGCCAGGCTCCGAAAATGAGATATTTCTGTTTCGGCTGCTGCAGCCGTTTATGTCAGCGTTTTACACCTTGCGTGCCGGTCCGGCAGTAGCGGAGGTATTTTTCTTCTTCTTCTTTTGGCCGCACCGATTAACACCGGTGATGAAGATGAGCCAACACCGCAAAGCGAAACCGACAAACATCGCCTTTCCCGACTATCGCGGTTTCGATATCGAAAATTATAAAACGCACCGCGGCAGCGAGCGCACCGGGGCTTTACGCAACCGTTTTCGAATAAAGCGTTTCAAATCAACAAACAAAGCGGAACGCGCGCAAAATGTGGGCTGGTTTTAGTGTGTGCTCTATTAGAAAACAACATAAAGGCTCCGGGGGCTCGTGGAGGTGCTTTGAGGTAGTACTATTCAGTTCGAGTGGAGATTCCTTTAAGTGGTTTTCGTACGCCATAAGCGGCACGAAGGATCATCTAATGCTTTTTGGGACACCTTTACTTAATAAACTATTTATATTGTTTTAGAAGTGGGGCTTTTGAATCCCTTTTTGTTTAAAACCCCTCCCCAGATCCCCGAACCGATCTCTGCTTATTCGTCTTGTTTCTCGACAGCCGCCCGACCTGCGTCCGGTTTCGGCTCGTCGACAAATCTCGCGTCCCCAAACGCCGCGAGAACACCGTGACAAAAACTGTAAAAGTAATTACTAGTCAGCAAAAAAAAAAAACATTAAACCTTTCAATGTGTCGGTCACGGAAGCTCCAGCGCCGGTAAAGAGCAGCAAGCGGTGCGATGTGGCCGAATTCCGATATGATTATCGTCATCGCCCATTGCAGAGATTTTCCCGGCTGTCGCGGTGCCCGGCATCCGATAACGCCGACTATCCGGCACCGGCGTAACTATTGCTTTTCTGCTCCTCCAATCAAGGACCACTTGTCGCGCGCGGCGGATGGCGAAGCTGAGCCGCATTCTTCTGCAGCGCAAGCATTGCTGCTTCCCAGCGGATGTGACATTTCTTTTCCCCGGCTAAATAATTACTGCTCCCCTTCGGCTCGGAGCAGCGTTGATTGTTTGTTTACTTCCAGCATGCTTAATGTTATATGGTTACAGATTAATTTCGGCTAGTGCGATGGCGAGCGGCTAGCGACGGCTTTCGGGAGGGAAGCCAAATTTTGTCGTTTATCGGTGCGGTTTGACGCGCGCGTAGTGCTCGGCCTTACTGCCATCGAATCAGATTCTATTTATAAATTTATCATTTGCGCATTATGCTTTGTTTGCATATTCTTGCATACCAGCATGTTTCAGTTGGAGAGAACCAATGGGAAGTTTTTTTTTTAATTTTTTTTTTGCACCAACCTCAACTGCTTTTCTGCTGTGTTACACTTATGTAGCACCAAGTATGATGTTATCAAAAATTTTAAACCAAAATTGCGTCACAGTCCTCCGTTCCGGTCACCAACTCAATCGGCAAACGCAAAAGTACTACGCACAAAAAAAAACAAAAAAAAATACTCCCCTGGTCTGCTGACACACGCCCGATCTATTTATACGCGGCAAACGTCAGCGTCGTGATTTGTGCGCGCTTCAATCAAATGCAATTGCTGCTCCCTACTCGCGCTCCCTGAACCTATCCCGCTTGTTTGCGCGTTTGGCCGTTGTTTTTACAAATAAAATCCTGCCAGCTGGCCGACCGGTGCCGATATTCGTTAATAGCATTGCTTTTCTTCGACCCACCCGGTCGGAGGGGGAGATGAAAGGAGAAAAATGGTTCTTCTGTAACACCTTTTTTTTTGCCTGCGTGTGTGTGTGCGTTTTTTCTTGCCCACCTCACTCTCCTTTCATGTGAATGTTTGTGCCCATTCCTTCCCTCGGCTCCCTTAAACAACTCAACACATCCTCACATCCGGTGCGAATGTGAGTCTGTTTCTTATGAGCTCAAGACACAGGAAGTGCGATGGTTTTTTTTTTTTTGAATTGGTTTGTTGTTATCCGGACGGAAAATCCACACCAAATAAATTGTCCCATTAGCCATTACCATCATTTATGTTGTGACATTAAATTATGATATAAAGCGGGGATTTCAAGCCTATCGCCTATAGCAAGACTTGCAAGAACAACCATTGTTCTCCCAAACCTCTAAGCAACTGGACACTGCCGAATGCAACGAATTCGTCATCACCAGTGGCGTCTTCCACTGAACGGAAACCTTCCAACAAAACTTGCACGGTATTTATCGAATTACCATTTTCGAAAAATGTTGGTATGCGTCATCGGAATCGACCGTACCGTCGGTCGCATTTTGTAATGCTGAAAGTATTTTTAGCTACTAGTGCATTATCTCTATCGTAATCGAGACATCGCTAGTTCTAGTTGGTGGCCAGGCGATTTTTGCACACATTTCAGTGTCATCATGTTTCTCTTAATAATGTCTCCATTGTTTTGCACTAAAAGTTTGTAGAAATTTCAAATAAATAAATGTATTTCTTACGTTCTTCATAAAAACGTATTTACTCTTAGAATGAGAAACCTTCACAAACCGAGAGTTTTATGGCATCAAATGTCCAAGATTATTGTGCCAGACTGTCCCTTCTTTTCCTGCGTATCAAATGAAACTTCTAGCAAGCCTTGTACTGCAAACGGTAACTGTGCAGACACACCTTCCGGCTGGCATTATTCATCATGGCTTTAAACAAATACGAAGAGCCACCCGTTGAAGCTAACGTGTCGGTTATGACGCATTTACATCTTTTTTTTTTGCTATTATTATGTGCAAAAGTGCAATCCGGTGAGTTTTCGTGACAAGAACAAGTCGAAGAAAGGTACTGCAGCAGATAACAGTCGATACGATGATGACGGCGGGATGATTGGCAATAAATCTGTTTTATTTCGTCGCGTACTAGCTCGTTGGTGCAAAGGGCCGGGTAATTGATTAGAAAGGAAGCCTCTGCCCATCTGTCGGCTGTACCCGGCAGATCGGCATCGGAGAATAGACAAGCAGGCAGGAAAGATGCAATCACGGTCACCCAAGCCAAACATCTCACCGTGTCTAATTGCTGCGCTCGCGGCGATGGACGATTCGGTTGTGCGCGCACAACCCGCAAGCCCAAGACGGTCGTAAAACAGTCCCAGCTCGGGCCGAGGCCGGGCATTAACGGGTTCCTGTCACGCACATGGTCACCACCATCGGATCGCTCCAAACAACGGCAGCGAAAGAAGAAGAAAAAAAAGAAATAACTAAATACACGCGATGATGCGGTTTCTAATAATTCCATTTTTCATAGTCTCTTTTTACGAGAAGACCCGCGGTTTTTTTTACCCCCTCAAATCTGCCTGTGGGAAGCTACACGAAAACTTGGGCTAGCGATGGTGGAATACATTTCACGCCTGTTCAAGAACCACGGCGGCAACAACCTGCCCGACCGACTGATATATCACTGGTCCCAGTCAGTGACCCGCGGCTCTGTTCTCTGGTGTAGAACGTTTGGCGGGTTGCAATGTCACTGGTGCCGGGAATGGACGATACGTCCATAAAACAGCACCTCGAGCGATACTACCCAATCGCGCCGTTGAAAGCTTCCGATGGGATCAAACCGTTCCAGGAATGGACCGTGGAAACATTTCCTTACCTCGACAGATGTCGGAATGCCTATAGCGTCCGTAGCGAATCGTTCCGGATCAACGTAAAGCTCAGCTCTCAGAAGCTTTGCTGGATGGCTCATACCCATGCTGCCTCGGACGGGTTTTATTACCGACTAGAAAACGTTCATTCTGACGAACAGGCTAAGACCTCGAGCGTGGTAAGGTTTTTGCAGCTTCTTCCTGGGTTTAGCAGAATGACCGTGAGCCTCTAGCTCCACTACTCCATTGAATAGCTAAGCGATGATGAAAGCGTTCCTTTCTAGCCGAATGATTTAACCAGCAGCGAAGTCGGAAATAAGAGCTCCTAGTTCGTACCGTGCGGGTGGCAAGGAATTGTTTATGTTGGCCCGATCGGTGGGACCATTTATGTAAATTCCGCTGAGATCGGCACCATCACCATCGTCTCTAAAATCTTGGTCAATCCATTCCGCATATTATAAACAAGCGACGTCGTTAAAACATGTCTGCGCGTTTATACTTAGACGTTACGAAAGTAAAGATCACACCACTTGCGCCAATCCGTTGCCGAAGCACTCATAATCCGATGCGAGGAAAAATTCTCCTAGCTGTATTCGCATTATGCGGATTAATTTGCATTTACAGCCCGCAATTTTATTGCATGCACCTAACTAGTCGTCCGAACTTTCGACCGATTGGTCATATTTGTGGTCAAGAATTTAATGGTGCGTAGTTAACTATTTTATTGGCCTTTAACTACTGACGTTGGAGTTAATAAGGTTGGCGCATAAAGAGGGAACTAAGATATCGGTTTTCGGTGGCCTCAAAGTGTTATTTATAACCAAATCTTTAGCAAGCCTATGGTATAATCGAAGTCTTGAGAAGAAAACTATAACGAACAGAATAAAACCCTAAGCGGAGCATAATTAACTAAGGGAAAATAGGCAATTTTTTAACCATCCAATGTTTGTTTCAAAAGTGAAGTTCGTGAAGTGTCTTTTCACGTTCAAACTTTCGTGGATCAGATGCAGACTTATGTTCGAGTGTGTACTGCTTTGTGCTAAGTGACGTTAAACTGCGTTGAAAGAATAGAACAAAGCTCCCTAAAGACCGTAAAAATGCCCGAGTTCGATGATTCGTTCCTGTTCGACTGTGCATCGTTTGAGCGGAAGAAATGGAAGGCACATCACCTGCGCACATCAACCCATCCGTCCGGTGTGGTGCTGAAGAGTGCCAACACGTTCAATCTCGATCCGTTTCTGGAAGGATCGCCACCGGTAGCGCGCTACCGGAAGCTGTCGGACGAATTTACGACCCCCGCCGGCGACAAAGTGATTCAGCCCGGAGCTAAGAAGCTGCCCCAGCAGGAGGAGCAGCAAACGACGGCTAAGAAACGGGGCCTGAACTACAGCACGATGCTGGAGCTGATGGGTTCGCCACGGTTGAACCGTCGAGGTTCGGGTCGCCGGAAAAAGCTGTTCGGTGGAGTCAACTCCTCCACGTACGATGTCCTAAACATTGCCGAACAGTTCGGTCAGCAGCCGCGTGCTTCGACGATACCGCGCATACATCAGTTCCTGTACAAGGGTCGGTCGGAGCTGGAGGCGGAAGAGGACGGCCAGTGGATGTCGAATGAGATGTCAAGTAAGCTTTTAGTCCGTTAGAATTCCAGCAAATCTTATCCGTTGGAGTAAATAAGGATCTTACAAAAAAAATGTCGTTAATTTCAAAGCGTGCAGGTTTTTTTATATTCTCTTTTTTCAAATCAAGATTAAAGATGGAATAAAATTTATAAAGCAATTTTAAAATAGTTTCACCGTCTTTAAAGAGTCCAGTTAAAAAAAATTATATTCGGTGAGCTGCAATCTAGCGGATTGTGTAATTTATTTTCATTTTAGAATTTAATAAGTTGTAGCTTAGATTACAATATTGTTCTTAGCTTTTGCAAAAATCATGACCAAACTTGGTGAATTGTTGTCTTCTATTTCGTACGCTGAATACGTACAATTTGCATTCGAGATCATTTGTATACATTTCTTCGGATTTCGTCTTGCGTCCTGTTCGCTTCACTTGTTCGAGAGATCATTCTGCTCTCTTCGTCCTGCGGGTAGCAATGGTAGCGCACCAAAACTTGCATCAGGCTAGGCGTAAGAGGAGAAAGTTTCAACCATTTTTTTTTTTACTTGTTTGAAGCAAAATACACAACACCAAACAATGGTGGGCAGCAAGCGTGACGACACCAAAAACCCACCACTCGCCCGGCCAGCATCATACCCGGTGCGTGGTGTCCGGATTGTGTTGCATACGCAATGAGCTGCAGTTTCGTTGGTGCCACTTTTGCTTTCTCGCCGGGCGTGCGGCCCGTGCGTGCGTGACGTGAGAAGAAGCGTCTTGAAAGGAAATGTGCGATGCGGAATTTTACAATCACATCACGATCGGCACTGCAAGGGTATTATCAATTTCAGCAAGTGCATCCAATTAGCGGGG
>JXXA01009097.1:0-22712 GCA_000956255.1 Anopheles punctulatus | reverse complement strand
GAAACATGCTCCAGACTGCTCCAGAATCGCGATTTGATCCACGCGTTGTGGCGCCAACACTTTTTGCTTGCTTCCTTTGGCGACAGTGGTAACAAAATAACAAAAACGCGAATAAACCGCGTTCGGGGGCAACGAACTTATGTAGGCGTCCCCAGTAGCCGCCCCATTAAGATTGGTCGGCGTGTTGGAGAGCTCGAGCAAATTTGCAACGCTCAATAACGTTGACCTCACGTAGAAGCGCGTGAGGCAGTTTTAATATATTTTTCATTATGAGATCAACGACTACATCGCGGAATGTCTCGGTGTTTTGTTTACTCTAGTGGACCTTTTTCTTTCTGCTCTTATAAACAAGCCTGAAGCATTGGAGCATTTTAACTACAAGAACTACGCCGTCAGCATCATTACTACCATCGTCACTATAATACCCCAACTGATGAGGAACTTTATGACTACTCCTCTACCCATATTCTCTCTTTTTCTCTCGCTAAAGACATAACGATGCGGAAGACTTATGTCCCCATAAAGAACGCACGCATCCATCCAGTACTGGTTTATGATCAATTCAGTTACGAATCAATCTTACCACAAAATCAAGCACCACCGGAGGCCGTAACTGCCGTGGATGGTAAAAGAATGACAATTCCGTTCGCCAATTGTGTACATTCTTCACATTCTTCTCGGCCACACTGATTGCCCGCCGTGTGGCATTAGTTCCGACACGCCACATCGCCCTACCCAACCACCACACTCGGAAGCATTAATTCTCATCGACGACTTCAGTCGCCACAGTAACGGTATCGGTGCGGTACTTTGTGTGCCCACTTCGCGTGATAGCTTAAGCTTGACTAAGACAATTAGAAAAGTATGTTGCCTCCCGGGCCGGCATGTGTATGGGTGTGTATGGGACACGCTTCGGCTTCGAAATCGGATACCATTCGCAGGTCAAGCACTGCCATTGGACCGTATGCACCTATGCTTACGCAACACCCAATAAGGACGATCAAAGCTAAACACACACACGCACACGTTTTTAGAAACCAAAGACAGAGTAGCCAATAAATTCGCGCGCTACTCATATCACGTAGCAGCATTGTCTCCGGACTGGTGAGGTTCTCTTTCCGGTAAAGTTGATCGAGGTGTTTCGGAATGTGCTTCCACCTGCACCTGAAGTTCAGTAGCTTCAGTTAAGAAGAAGACGTAGACAATGCCACCTGACGTCGTATCGTCGACATCTTCCGGGAGCTCTCCTTGGGTGAAAGCTAGCTATCTCATGAGGCACGTCATGGTACAGGGCGCAATATTGCAGCGACGCGTGTTCATGTTCTTTGTGGATGTCATTCAATTTGCAACAAGACGTGTCCGATGAGACCGTCCAACGCGCAAAACATTGTGCATATGGAATGCAGTTTTAAGTTTTCAAACACTCTTCGTCTTCCCGGAATGCATTCCAACGATGACGTAGCCCCCACCCTGGCAGACTGACCATTGCGAACGCTCGTCCGGCCTGTCTGGGATCTGCCTCGCGCACGCAAATATCAGACTCGATTTCAATCAGCTCTAGACATACCAACCGGCGACTGTAACAAGAAAACGAAGATGCAGTCTGGATGAGATCTCCAACGAAATCCCACAACGCGCGATGAGCCACGAGAACGCGTGACGAAACGGGCGTGTTTGAATAATTCATCCGACAGTGTCGACATAATGAGTCGATTGTTTTGAAAAGGGAAAGAGAAACTACCAGCAAAAAAAGTGGAATGTTCTGCGAGTGTTCTTCTGCTCTTTTATAGCCACACCGAATGTGTACACGTTCGAATAGTGTGTGTTGTTCATGTTTGCTGTTTGTTATGGCGTTTTATGCATAGCGTTCAACGTCAGGTCCAATGAACGCAGAACTATTCCTTCGTCTCAACCGATTGTGTGGCAAGTTCTAGCGGTTTGGAATGGGGGTTCGATTGTTGGGCGTTAAGCGGTCGGTAACTTAAGTTCTGGTGTTCCTGCTTCTGCTTCAAATTTTGAACGAAAGCAATTATTTACTGGTACACCCACAAAGTATATTTGTCGCAATTCCATTTTGACAGATGATCGTATCGACACCTTTAAAAGGCTGGATGATGGTATACATCACTCCGTTGAAGGAGGTTCTGTACTTCAATGAATGCCTCAATTACTGCTTCTTTCTCCAATTGCTCGCACACCCACGGCATCTCACCTACAGGACCGATGTTTGAATTATTACTCATTTTATGGTTATGGAGTCGCTGTTAGCTAGATGAGTTATGATGAGGTGCGGATGAAGTACCAATCCGTCAGATTTTTATTACGCATCGGAGCTTCGTGCGCTTGGGAAACATACAAAGACCCGAATTGAAATCGATCCCCAGAAACAAAGAACCCTACACACCGCTGAGGCGACCCCCATCTCACATCGCGTCGAACAAGATATGCTCGCTCATGCATAATCGTTCGAGCGAGAAATAATGCCAAAGCGCGCCAAAGCGGAAACAGTACTGGTCGACGCGATGTGCGCGCTTGATCAGCAAATCAAACGTACGTGTTAGGTAGCCGTATACACTGCCCTCCGCTTCCCCAGTTGGATCGTGACTTCTGCACCGAGACCTTGATGTACGACTCAGATGACGCGTACTCGGACTTGCTTGTTCTTTTTGCTGATGGCATGAAGTTGTCGTTGCATCCACACTTCGATAAAGCTAGCTGCTGCGGAGCCGTCGTTATTTGAAATTTTAGTGGGACCTCCCTGTAAGTTTTGCTGGAATCGCCACCGGCAATTGATGTCAATTGCAGTCAATTGGAGTGGGGATCCTATCGAACTAAATTGAGATATTCAATTGACACGCTGCCTTTTCTGCCGCCTAGTTAGATTTCGGACCTTATCTAATCAAATTGCCAGTATAAAGAAGTGCGGTTGAGGGATCGGATTGTAGAAGAGTTCATAAAGATTCAATCGTCTCTGTGGATCATCTCAAGGAATGCTTTCCAGACCCGAAGCAAGCGTTTAGAATTTATACTCAAAACTCCACCCCAAATCGATTTCTCATTCTAAATTGTCAGTCTAAGTAGGCGGAGAGACCATCCCCGTTCTGCTTAGTTCACATATTACCCCCCAACTCGGTTCTCACCCGTCTACTCATCTCAAGCGCGAGAAGTGGAAGCAATAACCGGGCGATAATTTACATCGCACGAGACACGCTCGCGGCACGTCGTCCAGCGATACCGGCAAACCCTGACCTGGACCAAACGGCATCCACAAGGCAGCCTCAACGCCGGAAAAAGAATGCCGCCCGGAAACGCGTCGCAAACCACGACCTGCGCACGACTGCACCCTGTCCCTAGTGCGACGTGGGTCGCGTGGGTCGGCAGGTATGCTTTATTTTACTCCACACGCCACACAGCTAACATTTATTCCTTTGGATCGATTTTTTTTTCGAAACAACAGAATCTATTCAGCACGTCCCTAAAAAGGTAAACCAAAAAAGGTCGCCCGAACGCGGGAATAGGAAGCGTTCTTAGGGCGTGGAGGAGAAGGAGGGTCTAGTTTTAGAGATGCGATCATAATTTACGATCGTCTCACGCTCGGCCGGCTGAAGAACAGGTCCCCGCGCCGTTGAACATCTCTCTGATGATACAAACCAACAAGAATAAAAAAAGGAAAAAGAATTTCCCAGTCTGATCCTAATGACCTAAATAGGAGTGAAAAACTGGACCAGCACTGCAATCAGCTCTTTTGCTTTCTTACTTCATTCTCGAGAAAATACACTCCTTACGTACAATCGGGATTTGTTTTATCTTGCACTAAGGTTTAGGTTCAACATTAAAACTGTGTAGGATAAAAACGAGCCCAAAAAGATACAAACCTATACACACTCTCTATCTTCAGAACCGCTAAGGGTTTGATATTGGATCAACATAATTTAATTTCATTATTTTCAATGTCTGAACCGATCTCATCCAATAAGGGATTGTCTACATTCTATCGAATGGGGAAAGAATATCACTGGAGAGCTAGGAAACAAAAATAACGACAGTACCGGCGGCGTCGAGACGAGACTTGAACTTTTTTTTTCTTGAGAATTTGAAGAGGTTATTAAACTAGTCTTATCAGAAATTATTTGACTTTAATGGCGACGGGAACGCCCACGATAGGAACCGCTACGAGAACCCGTTTTCTTTGGTGCACACGAAGATACGAGAAGGGAAAAGGTAAAAGTTCTTCGTTGGAAAGCATCTGTGAGAAACTCGGAAGAAGATATCTTTTGGTCGGAAGATGATGCTCCGCTTATGAATGGGGACCCGTTGACGAGCGAACAAATATGAACTGCGACGGCGGAGTTTGCATGTCATCGAGTTGATGTTTACTCAAGTGTAGAGGACGGTCACACACAGACGTGCAAGATCAAGAGACCCGGTGATTCTGAAGCCATATACTTATAAGATCCCGCAGTCAAAGAGCTGAATTCACAGAATCACTACAATCTCCTAGCACCATGGGAACCGTCCGAGGTAGGAGGCTTGATGAGCTGTCATTGCTTTTCTTTACAAAAATTTGAAAAAAAAAGTACATGTCTGGAATCAGATACCTATTTATCCCGGAAGACAGAACCTCGCTATTTGCGAAGAATATCATCGCGTATAATTTGATTGATAGAACACTTCCACAATTCAACGCGCTGAACAATCCAAACTCCCTCGGCAAGCGCGAGGGAGGAAGAAACAAATGTGCGCTCGCAAACAAATTTGCTTCCCTAATGATCGAGCACTTCCTTTCGCGTTCCAGAATCCATAATTTCCCGCTTCTAACGACTCCGCGATCGCTAAGACGTGCAGTGCTCCATCCATTCGAAACTTCAATGGAAGAACTTCAAACTCATTGCACCAAAAATGTAAACTCGCTCCAAACAAGCAAGAAGCGATTGGAACAGCTCCGTGTAGCATTAGGCGTTTGTAATTCACAGCAATGCCCGAAAAATATTCCCAACACATTCCAGAGGTAAGCCACGCCAGCGAACATAATTTGTTTGCTCGGTTGTTGTTGTTGTTGATTTTTTGGTATTATTCCTGCATTAACTTGCCCGAGTTCCCAAAACGATTGTTAATTTTGTTTGTTTATCTGCCGTGTCTACGAAACCTTAGCCAGCCGAATTTTGCATGGCACGGATCGCCAATGCCCATTAGCCAATTTCAATGGATCTAGAGAACAGACTAAACACACACTTCTGGAGTACTTCCTCGTACGGCGGATGATGGACAGAACGGAATAGAAACAAGCTACAAGTTCTTGAAAAATCCACATTTCCGATGCGCCGTTTATAACCGAACCGGAACGCCGATTTGGAAGACGAAAACATAATCGCATTCGTCACGGACGCGCCATGTACCACGGACGCGGGCGATCTTTTCCAAGAGATCAGGGTCCGCAACGCAGCAACAACAACTCCAACAGCGGAAAGAATCAATTTCCCTTTCGTAGCACCGTCGGCCATGGGTGTAGGATTTTCAGACTGTAACATCAACAACAACTTCTTATGGATGCTGTATACCACCACCCCTAACTCTTACTGTTTCTAGTAGCGTCTGACCGCCCTCTCGGCACCATCGCATCGCCAATCAATTCATCGATAATTTCCAATTCTCTTCCAATTCCGCCAGGAAATCGATGCCTAATTAACTCGTTCTTTTCGAGTTCGATCCGCGGACCGGAAAGATTAAATTATCCGATATCCACGATGGGAATCCGGGCGCGCTGTGTGAAGCGCACGCACCAACCAAGCACAGAAAGCAGCTCATTGAGAGCCGCACATCACACTGATCGATTGTTCAAGCCCACAATCGCTAAACGAATCTGACTTCTGATTTTTTCCCTGAGTTTGCCGGGTTATACAATGACATGGAGGGGTCATCATTGCACGGAGGAAATATGACGACGATATCATCTGTTTCCAGCTGACGGCAATAAGCGCGAATCATTAGGAGTCACGTGCCTTCTTTCCACCACCTGGGAGCATCTGTGAGAACTATGAATCATCTTAAGGAATTAGACGATTACTAAGGAAGGTATGAGGTCAGATATCTGGCTTGCATGAATGACACAGTTACTACGCGCTACGGAAGTAATCTAAACGCCTTATTCTAGATGATCCAATCTCAGCAGAGCAGAGATATATAACAAACTTCTAATGTCCATCAAACACTGCAATTATCGGAAGTCAGGGCTGTGCCCGGGTGTATTATTAGTTTATTAGTTTTTGGGAAATAATTACCGCACAGTCAACCGCGTTGTGTCGCATTATATTTCCTCTCCGAAAAAGGGACCAATTAGCGATGGGTACCAGGGGATGGCCTCTACAAACTTGTCATTCATTTTAATTGCGTTGTTCCAGTACCAACAACTGCATGCCCACGAAGGGCAACTTCACAGTCACTCTCGGGAGGCACGTTAAATGGGCCGTACCGTTAGCTGGCGTTGGCGATTGCCGATACCGAGATATTGGGGAAGAAAGTTCCACCACCATACCATGCACAGCGAACAATTAGCGTTGTACCTTCGAAAACGTTTCTCCAGAAAACCCGTCCAGCGAGTGAAGAGGTTCAATCACGACTCGAAGATCGGTCATGACAGCTTCACGTCCACAGATCCCTCTGCTTAATACCCACAAATCCGATCGTTTATGCAGCTACCCTCGCGAGTATTTAGTGCAAATTTCTCGGCATTCTTTGGCAGGAATCCAGCGGAATTAAGTGAATTCATGCCGGAAGAGAATTCAAACGGCGACTTACGGGCTTAAAGTGGAGCGTGTTGGTTGTTTTATCCTGAGGGTTTGCTCCGGGTTAGGGAGCCCCGAACTAACAGCAACCAGCGAGAACACTCACGATTCCCAATCAAATAGCTAAAATCTTGGCCCCGTTTCCATTCGCCTAAGGCCGTCTTTTTCCTTCCCCGGGGTATGGAGTTTTCGTGACGGCATGACTCGCGCCCATCACCAAACATTGGGTGACGCGCGTTGGTACGAAAAACCCCCCATCAAACACACGACCCTATGGCGATACTTAAGTGAGCCAATTTCAAGCCGATTTCGCGCTCGGCTCGATTTTGCGACTGGGTAGCTTTAAATAAAATGTTTTAAAACGGCACTAACTTCACTCCAGGGATCACGTCTACCTAGCGTGTGATGTACGTGCGACCGAATTGGATGGACGGATCGAGTGTGCACTCTGCACGACTTTCGGCACGACGCTTGCTTCGAGAGCCCGAAGCTTACCATAATATGCAAAGTTAAACGGCTCCAAAAAGGCTAAATACGACTCCGAAGTATATAATGCTCAGTTCCATAATTGAACCTCGTGCATGTATTAAAGTAATGTCCGCTGTATGAGTGAAGCGATTGGAGCGCACTGCGCACGAGATCAAATGTCAGACTGTACTGCAAGAAATGGTTGGAAAAAATAATACTCCACTCGTTTCGCTTTTCGTTTTCCCTCATATTACCCCGACCTCAACCACACACCCCAGCCCGATGATTTCCGTTCTGGCCCGAATGTATTCCAGATTCGCCAGAGTAAGAACCCCGCACCAGGGTCAGCCGTAGCGGTGAGCGCTACACATTATTTTAATGTCTGCGCCTTCCGCTTTTATTTTAGCGTCGGACGGCGCGTACATAATAGTGAGCTAGAGAAAAAAAAAAAAAGAACGCACGTCCCACTGGCACGCCGACTTTCTGGAGGCTCGAGTCTCGGGAGCGGATGGAGCCGTCAATCTTCTCGCCGCGGGAAAACGCCATCCGTCGGTGGTAGTAGTAGTTTTTGTTTTAATTTTGTGTAAATGTATTTCATCGTTTACGCATTTTAATTTCATTCGCCTTTCGCTCGTGGCTCGCCGGTTTCCGGGGGTAGTATATTTTTGCTTGCTGTGCGCGCATGAAAAAGAGGA
Source organism: Anopheles punctulatus (assembly GCA_000956255.1). Taxonomy (NCBI): domain Eukaryota; kingdom Metazoa; phylum Arthropoda; class Insecta; order Diptera; family Culicidae; genus Anopheles; species Anopheles punctulatus. The sequence goes on along the minus strand of JXXA01009097.1, from coordinate 14,767 downwards.
GAAAAGGGAGTCTTGGGGAGCTTGGAATAAACCCCATACGGATTAAGCTAAGGCAAAAGAGCTAAGCCCATCGGTGAGGGCATGACCTTCGGCGTTGCCTTTTCTATTCTCTTCTTTGCAGTCCTATTGTGGTACGAATTGTATAGAATCCATGTTTGCTCAGAAACGACGAAATGACTCTGGTCAACATTCGGGCATGAAGATGTGTACGGTATGTATCGGCAAGATCTTAAAAACGTTACTTATACAACATCAATTTTAAGCACAACGAGACAATATTATGAAAGTTGTTTACGACCGAGATGAAAGTTAAAATGCATGAGCGATGTACATCTTTCAAGAGCCAGAACTTGCGCACTGATCGTTAATAGCTTAACGACTCTCCTTATAACCGCAATCCTAACTATAGACCTTGGCTCCTTTGGTAATTACCTCATGCCTCACAGACCGCCCTAAACAACCCGATTTTTAAATAGTTACGAGCATTAGTCCCAACGCGTGTTGATTGCTTTATAGAGTGAGACGTTCCTTAATTCTTGGGAAGCCACTTTAAAGCTCCATCACTATGCAAAGATTAAGTTATCCATTATTTTACAGTCTCAAAAAGCCATCTTTCCTGCTTTTTAAAGCCCCGTCTAAATTATTACCGAGTTCTCGGCTTCCTCCATTTGCTTTTGTGACATCCCGCCGTAGCCGGCCGTTCCGGGGAAGTAAAACCTTTCACTTCCGGTTGATTGCCAAAATTTGGTGCGTATAATGAAGTGTTCCCTTCTGCTGCTGCTGCTGATGTTTTACATAAAATTTGGATACGCAAGACAATAAAAAATGCGATTGCGTTGTGCGATGCTCCAGTTTCCAGTTTTTTTTCCTCAGAAACCAGGAAGCCCGAGAACGATATCTTCCACAAACACACACGGTAAGCCGGTTTGGGGCAGGTTCTCTCCACATAAACCGCAACCCGGCGTCATCACGGAATGGGATGAGGTCTTTTCGGTCCCTGGAAGAGCGTGGTTCAGGCCACAGGAGGGATTGAACTGCTACTAGTTTGCGTCCACCGAAGAAGCCACCGGATTTTTAATCATCGCCATCTCCCTTTCCAACGCGCACACACGCGTGTTTTTTTTTTGTTGTTTTCCTCCCGTCGTTGGAGGTAATAAACTTTCTTTGCGCGTTCGATCTTCAATGAAGTTTCTTCTCTTATTGCGGTAATGCGGTGTTCTTTTACCTCTTGTTTTCATGTCCGACAGTTTCGTCTTCCATCAGGCTTTTTTAAAACCCAGGAAATACAAAAAAACAAAGACGCACTCAAACATGGATCCTCGTACAGGTTTGCGTCTTTCCAGCGCTCTCCTGCCGGAACGCAGAAAAACCAAGCCACCAACGCCACGAGGTAATATCATGCTTGTGATGAATTAAAAACACAGTAAGAAAAAAACTAAACCCTCCTCCAAAGCTTGTACCCGGAGAGGAAGGAAGAATCGAAGGAGATAAAAAACAAGAACTCGCTGCTACTTGAAATCGATAACCGATTCTTCGTGTCCTACACACGACGTCCTGCTGCAGACGTGCCCACGTCCTCCCGTGACCCCGTGGACTTCGGAGCTCTCGCTCGCTTCATCTTTGTTTCCCTCCGATTCGAGAATGAACCATGATCACGATGACGAAAACTCCGACTCTTCCATTTAGACCCGTATCTCAGGCCCAAGGATCGAAGGTACCTGCCGCATTCGATTGGCAGCCCAACAGCGAAACCGCACCGGCAACATCCTGTTGAGATGTTCTCGCTTTTTCTTCTTCTCTTTTTTTCTCTCTCTCTGCTTTGATGCTGCTGCCGCTCACACTCGTTCAATATTATCACCACAATGCGTCAGCAACATATAGAGACGGATCAACAACATCAGCACACAAGCCTGGCTTCGTTTCGGTTCCACTTCCCTCGGTTTGGAAAGTCCTCCCGGGTCCAACGGTTTATTGCCGGGCGAATTTCGCCATCATTCAGGCAAAGAGTAGAACCGAGACGATGGAACCGAGAACCTGCTCCGGGAGCAGACTGCTTCCCTAATGTATGGTGCGGTTTGTGGCGTACGTGAGCCGTTGGTTTACTTCCTTTTACATCCCTCCTCTAGAAGGCTTGGAACATATTTCATGTTTTATACTTCAACATTGTTTGTACTGAATCTTTTGTACGATTTGATTTGAGTACTTAATGGCTATTTCTCGACATTCGACAATTGTTCGGCAACTCAACAACATTCAACATTAAGGAAGATAAATAAACAGTGACTTTATCAAAAAGAAAACTTGGTCCAAAAAGGTATAGATTTAAATTCTCTCCAAATATTCAAAATTGAATTTGGCCATGGCCATCGTTCATCTCGTACAATTCATGGTCATTCACATCCGCAAATCAAGCAAAAGACTTTCTTTCCCGAAAAGCAAAACTCCGCCGCTCATGGGCTTTTAAGCCTCCGTTGCTTCCCGGAGTCCTCTTTCTTCGCCCAGAGCCCAGCTTCGGCCACGCTTGCGTGTACCGATCACAGTATTGGTGTGCCCGCCCCAGAAGCGATCTCGACACAGATCTTCATTGTCACGGACACAAACACACATACGCTCCCTCTGACCAGGAAGCCTTCTCAATCGGGAGAAAGACCTCTTTCTATCCACAAACGGGAGAAGCAAAAATGAACCAAGAAGAGACGAAACAAACAGCTACACCTGGACGACGACGACGACGACGACGATGGATGGGTCACGGAGCTTTGCTCGTCGGTGTGTCCTACGGCTAAGCTCCTCGCTCCGTTTGCTGTAAGCTTGGGCACGATCGAGTTCTGGCGTAGAAACCGGTTTCCCCGCGCATCCCATCCCATCGCGTCGCTACAGCTCGTCGCGTCCCGGGTGTTGTGAGCGTGTCGAGAGGAGCCCGAGAAGGAGCACAAAACCTCTTTTTTTCTGCAATAACACACCCGTGTTCGGTGCCACAACAAGTCTTGGAGTGCGGGGCACGACGATTGGAGGTTTGGAGAACGAAGAGCCCACCGTTCCACCACCAACAACCGTTGCGCGATGCAGCATGAAAAGGTTTTACTACTACAGTACACCAGCAACATCATGCGCCAGTTCTTTCTTTCCTGCTTCCAGGGCCAATAAAGTTGGCGGTTAGCGTCTCTCTTCACTTCTTCCCTATGGCACTCCCCTCCCCCTCTCCCCCCGCACGGGCAGCGCCATATTTAAATGTCCCAAACAAAACACAACGCGACGCGCTACGGAAACCCGGTTTCCCCGCCAGGGATTGAGGTTAGGTCGCGATGGTCGCCCAACTCGCGCTTTGGGGAGCGCGCAGCGGCAACCATACAGCGTTTTATGGGTGTTTCTACTTTGCGCGCACGTGCTTCACCATTCACACCCGCGATCGGTAAGCAGCACCACTTTCGGGGGATTGATTTTGGGGAGTAAATTAATTTATGGTTACCTTAAAAAGAGTGTAGTGCACCATAAACTCCATGCTGGACGCTGCCTATCGCCTATGATCGATGAGCATTAGGTGATAATGGTAATACGAGCTCTGTTCCGTTGGACGAATTCACAAACTTCGATAACCTACACACGCTAATGGAGTCACGAGCTTTTCGGGATCTATTTTTGGAAGCTCGAGAGCGCACTCTCTAGGTCACTGTTTGATGATGTCCTGCTTTGGATGGAAATTAAATAAAAAGCATCACTGTCACCGTATAAGATGGTCCACTTTCGGCTTTGCGTATAAAACACTCCCAGTGGACTATTGCACGGAAGCGCACTAGTCCAGATGGACATTTGAATGTATATATTTTTTAACAAAAACAGATGATCCACTTTTTCCTCACTATTCACTGGAAGATTAATTGTTCGTTTATGTCAGAATACACTACTACGACAGCAGGCTCCCAACGTTACGCACAACAGCTCAACCACCACCCAGAACCGTTTCGAACGAAGTGTTGTCGGAAAATTGTGTCGAAATATGAATCACTGGTTCATTTTTCAAAATAACACCAATCCCTCTTCCATTTTGCGCGCGATCCACCCGTCCTCCGTCCACGATCTTTCTCACTCACCCGGGACGTAAAATGGATAGGATGATTTAAAGCTCACCATCACTTTTGGAGGACCTTTGCGCTCTATTGTTTACAAATAGAGATCGTTTAAATATCCGTCTCCCTAACGATCAGCAACCACACAGCAAAAAGCCATGCGATCATGCTGATACAGATCTAGCGGAGCGGAAATCCAAACTACTTCGCAAACTCATTATCGTCACCGCCAACGACCTAACCTCCAGCGCGCGTGGATGGAGTGTTAAAACGATTGTTTTACGCCAATTTTACCATCGCGCCGTGCGAGATGATGTCCCTTTTACTTTTGCCGTCCTCCTCCCGGCAGTTGGCTACCACCCACGGCGCGTTTAATCTCAAGGAAATGCGCATCCCCAATTTTTGGACGGCTGCTCATCATCCATTGCTCAACAACCTGTCACTTCCTGGACAGGTCACTTACGCCAAGCGTCGGGGGAATTTTCGCTGAAGTCGAGCAAGGAGGGTTAATTAAATCAAGGCCTGAACTCTCCGACTCTTGCTTATCAGCGTTGCATTAATTCGCAATCAGCACCACTCCGTGAGGCTCCAATTCACCGGTTGCTCCGAGACATAAACTTCAAAATTCGCGCCACCTCAACAACAATTAGGTGTCCACTCGAGAGGGATGGCTCCGCTGTCGGTGTTCCTTCCACCCGTTAAACAAACCATTAGCATCCGCCAAACGAGAGCGACAAAATGCCGCCACCATCCTCCAACCATGACTCTAGTGTCGGGAGTTACGTAATTTGCCCATCGTTTTCCACGGGTCATTCAACAACTCGTTGTCGTCTTCCGTCGGTTATGCTGAAGCGTTAAAACAAAGGAAAATACGCCAAAAAAATCAGCAGGCACCGGAAACAAGCATTAGATTCACACTTTTGTTGCGCATTAGTAGATGCGCTTCGTTAGTACCATTCCTCTCGTTGGTTTGTCTCTAATTCTCAGTCCAAATCGAGAGAAAAAAAAACCTTACACAAGCTCATCTTCCTTCCATTTAGCTCCACAAATGGACAACCGTTCATCATACAATTGGAGACGGCTCACTGGGGGTGCCATTTAGATTTATTTTTTGACAACATTATTTCCACCATTCAATTGTTGGCAGCAACACTTAGTGAGGTTTTTTTTTGTCATTGAAGTCGCGTATCTGTCATTTTTTTGTTTTTTTTGTTTTGGAGGGTAGAGGGTTCATACACTTTTTGTTTCCGCAGATTGTATTGCCGCCTGAGTGTCTACTAAAAGCGTCACCATCGCTCTTTCTCTTGGGGGTGTCGTGGTTTGGAAATTAAATGTCCATTGCCTGCCGGTTCAGGGCTGCTTGTGACAGCAATTTAGGCCCTTCTCCTTTCGACCCAGCCCCGGAACCGATTGATGATGGTGGTTGTGCTGGGAAGAAAATATATTCAAGTGCTGGTTTGCGGTGTACAGCAGCATAGAGTTGAGATCACATGATGTGAAAAATAATCCTGCCATTGCCTGCATACTAGATCGCAGCGTTTATCGCGCGTGCGAGAGTTTCAGCGACAAATTCAACCTCTTTTTAGCTTAATCCACAACCGACAGTCACGCAATTGCTCATCAACAATGAACGCAAGTTGGTAGACGTCAACCAACCGAAGCGCATTACGCACTTTTACTCCTGCGAAAACAATGTCCATAATGTGTCGCTCAACAGTCCAACGCAACAAAAAACAATAGTTTCCTTCACTTAGACTCCTAGCACAGGTATATGCTGAGACACTAACTTCACCTCTTAATAATGACGTTTTGACGAATGTCAAACTAGCGTGAGATCGTGATCATCACGTCGCACGTCCAATGACGGAGCACGGTATGCAGCGATTGTTTTTGTACACAATGTCACATCGAGACTTCCTTCTCTGTTCGGAGGCAAATTGCTATATCCAATCCAACGTAAATGATCTGTTTTAACTACGACCGATGCAGACCAACAGGAAACTCGAACCACTGACCCACTAACTTCAGCGATAATTAGTGTATCGTATTTTCACAGCGGTCCGATGGTGGTGGAGGCCGGTACTTAAATACGCCAAATGTCAAGTGACCACAATTTGCCTTCCAAGACACCCAAAGACTTGTCCTTCATCAACTCCAACACGCGTTTGTGAGTTGATGTGATGATAATTCCCTTTCCAGGAGGGAAATTGGAGGCTAAAATGTAACTTTTCATTTACAAACACACTCACACTTCCACCGTGTTCGACAAATTTTGAGGTTAGGGAATGGAAGTTTGGACGTTAAACCGAACCGACACTCGGAATTGATTTTCTAACTTCTGGCGCATAGAATGCATTATCTATACCCTACGACGGGAGACTCGCGTCAATTAGCTTACAATGGTGGGAATCGTTCGTTTGCTGAAGCAATGCGGAAAGCAATCCAAAGGCATCACTATTGTCTCCTCATCAAAAATGTTGATTACTGGAGGGCCATTCCCGGGAGAGGCGAAAATTCCGTCCACCTAACGAATTTTATTACTCACGGAAATCTGTTTGTTAGCTTCCCAACGAGCGCTTACCTGTAATGAAGAAAGAAGAAAATAAGATTATATTGCTATCTCTTTGTTGGTTGTTTTTTCTATAATAAACTTCAATAAATTAGTACAAACATTTGTAGAAATATTACAGACATTTTTTACTCCTGTTTTTTATGTATGCCTTATCCCATACTCTTGTTTACTGAAACGCAAAACAAAGCAAACTGATTGTTTATGTATTTTTTCCTGAACATAACATGCATTTCCGTTCTACTGCTTCTTTGTGAACATCTCAAGACATCCTCACAGCCATTCCCAAAGCAACAATCGAAAGGAAGCGAATGAACAGGGTGCCCGCAGCTAAAAACAGCAGCAGCACCACCAACTGCACAGGAAATCGGTTGATAATAAATTGTGCATCGGTTCGCTGCACACCCGCGAAATGCACTTGGACAAGACGCTCGTTTTTTTTTCCTTGCATTGTTCAATGTGCTGTGAAGTTTTTTTGCGCTTACTCTTCCGTTTCTACTTGCACAAAAAAAAACATACACAACGACGCTAGCAATCAAACAGAAAAGATCAAGCGAAAAACAAAAAAAAACTACACCCCACGCTCGCTAACCCTCTCTGCACTCATAGCTGATATAGGCACTCTGCGAAGGGAGGAAGAGAAAAGTCATCGATCCCGTTCCGACTCACAAGAGACGAAAGGGTGTTCTGCGAAAGAGAGGCTTTTGTTTTGATTCTGCAACAAACAACACCACCATGTGTTTGTTCATCATGATTAGCTGTTATTAGAGAATTACCATACAATCGTATTGAAGCTTTGCTACGTTTGTTGATACCTTCCACCGGTAGATCGCCCTTCATCACTATCAGATCCACTCGCGGCTACTGATTTTGCAAGCAAAGATACAAGAAAGGGCTGCTCCACTGCTCGCTTCGATGCACACATCCAGGCCTTTCCCCTAGCAGGCTGAGGCAGTAACAGCAGTATCATTGTGCACTGCAGATATATGCCTTTAGCCAAAAAATCACATGTCACCCACAGTGGATGCAACCACCCGAAGACAATAAATTTGCATATGCTGCGATCTTTACCGGCGGATTGTGCAGCCGGGACCCGATATATCACCTTTTAGGACCCACTCCACGCCACGATGGGAAGAAAGCAATTGCTTTCCCACAAGCGACTCGCCACGCGTGCTAGCTTCAGTCTAAATCTAGTGTCTCGTTCGCGCTCGAATTGCGATACAAAACCGAGACCGAGCCGAGGAAAGTGTATTAAAAGTGAAAACTAGCTTTTTCTTCACGGTGGGCCACGCGTGCACACGCGAAAGAGTAGGGTTTCTGGTGTTGTTTTTTTTTCATCACCACCTGAGTGCTAACACTGACATTTAAACCGTTAATTTGAAACGTTTTTTTTTAAATTAAATCGCGTACGAAGCTCATTTAAAGCCCGTTTGGGGCGATGGCAACGGTTTGAAAGAAAACTTTTTCTTCAACTAAAATATACGCGTACCTTCCGTTGCGGAAATTTCGATAATGAAAAGCTTTTTAGCCAAGCACCACCATTTGTCTTCCGTAAAATGTTTGATTTCGTTTGATGATACCTTTCGAACTGAGACACTTTCTCAGAGATGATCTCAAGATAAAACAACACTATAGATCGCGTCGATTGTGTGGCAGTAAATTTTCTGCTCTATTTCTGAGCAAAGAAACACTCAGGTGATCACGCTTACAGCAGGGATTCCAACAGTTTGGAGTGAGAGACTGAGAACAGGAATAATGTATGAGATATGAACAAAATGAAACCAATTTTATCGATTTAACTGCTTTTCACATTCGCACATATATTTTTAGGGTACATATTTTCGCATGAATATATTTGTTCCTTTTTTATAGTCTGTTTTATAGTTTTTATGTAGAAATCATTACTGTAATATCTTGCCAAAACACACTGAAAAAATCGCACTCCAATCTATTAGATACGCGACTCTGCGGACACAACGCAATGGCTCTGAAAATCAACTACTGCCACCACCAACAACACAGCACATATTCAGATGCCATACACCACGTTCTGTTCTATTAACTACGGACTTCCTCTCCCAGCTCGGGCACGCGATTTAAATAGATATAATTAAACTAAAAAGCGAAAGGAGTTCAGTTTACGCTACGCTGCTCGCCAATGCGCCCAAAGAGAAAGGAGAAAGTAACAGTACAAGCATTACCGCCGGAGAATCGGTACCAACATTTCAAAAGCATCATTCATAGTTGCGAACGGTATTCTAGCTGCGAATTGCCCATCAAACGTCAGTTCCCGTTCAGGCCCTAGGAAGGTAATGGTAATGCCTGCCCTGCACAATGCAGCAGTGTAGCTACGAAACATTATTCGAAATCATACAACCATACAGTTGCTGCACGCAATCGCACTGATTCCATTGCGAAGAGGACGGATGGACACGACGGGGAATTGGGTAAATGACCGCATCTCTCGAATGATATTTGTGCTAACCATATCAATCTGCATCTCTATTGCTGAGATCTCTAGTGCATAAATAAATGATTAAATATTGATTTTAGTTCCAGATACCCAACCCAAACAAAACAAAAAACGGTTCACTCACACAGGCGAAACGATTTGGGTGTATAAACGTTCGTACTCGATTGGGCGACCCAGCACGGTACCGAAGAAAAACCAGTTTGCGCCCGAGCTGGAAAAGTTGAGCGACTTACTTACCGGCCATGGGCCAAACTCTCAAGTTCTTGAGCGCTTTACCCAAACCGCGAAGAGTTCGCGAGTCCGAGTCTGCGTTCAAAAATCCCTTTCCCTCTAGACTAGACACCTGGAAGAGCTAAAGTAGGAGCGAGTGAAAGAGACAGATTGTGTGTGCCCGAGAAACTGGTCCAAGTGCTGGATCCACACCGTCGTCCCAACAACGATGACGACGACTGACGCTTACGGGTGTTAGGGCATGAGTCACACTAACACCAGCGTCCACACGCGGACCCAACAAAGATCGTCATCATATATTCGCGAGCAAGCGTAGCCGGATGGCGGATAAAATCCAATGGCAAGCCCAATAGTTTCAAGTCCAACCGGTAGCTGAGAGGGAGTGTTGTGTGGATGAATCATCGTGTGCGCACCATTCAGGAGGCTTCACTCGACCGAGGTATCGGAAAGGGAAGGAGTGAAATGGCACAATTACAAAACGTTTCGTGTATTGGATCCGATTGATCCATTCCATATCTTCAGCATGCATAAATATAGCTGTGGTAAAGTTGAGAAACGATGTTCGTGCGTAGGTGTGGGCATGGTGACGTGTGTAGATCCCACGTCAAAACCCACGGTGCATGATCCGGAACATGTCGATACGCCCCGCGATGCACCTGCACGCTAGGAACCTGATGATCATCGACCGCTAATCTTCCCATTTTGGTATGATGCACATCCCAGCGCAGACAAGTGAGTCTTGCTGCGCAATAGTTGGAAACTGTGTCAGTAAGCGTCGGCGAGTACTCATAATCGTTGCGATGGGAATCTGATGACATGGGGATGACTAATGCTAACTCAGTGGAAAGTTTTGAGAAAAAAAATTCTCAAGAAACCGGATGTACAGGAGCTGGAAACTTACAGATCTTATCGAAACGATGGAGTTTTCGAAACGATCAATGCCCGATTCTTTAGTAGCTTCTGGTATCAAAAGTTAAATAACATCAGCGACTGATCCAAAAACTCTGTTTGGCGAACTATTCAAGTGTACTTCACACTCATTACTCATTGCTCTGCTTTATGTACATACATCTCCAAAGAATTCCAACACGTGCGTAGCTCCGCTCCTTGCAATTAACACCTTTGGACAAATTGAAGTCTATTCGAAAAAAAACAGCCATTCATCCAAAAGTGCACAAAGCGTACTCCAGAGCAACGACACGATGCTCCCCCTCCCTGGTGTTCAAATGTCGGTAGATTCTACAGTCCGATCACACCCCAACTCCCGCGAGCGCCTTTACAAACAGGCTGAACACACCTCGGTCGCTAGAGAAGCGGATATATTTATTTTACTCCACACGTCGCAGTAGTAAACGGGTGGTCGCGTCAGATCGCGCAATAGCAGTTGTATAATTAGAGGCTGAAATATGTTTCGAACACTTCGATGACTTGCAAGCGTCAGAGCAGCGGAAATGAACGGTGGTAACTACCGCACGAGTAGGTGACACTCCCTTCGACTACCTCGATCGTCTCGCAAGATTGAAGGAGGAGAGCTCAAGGGCTAGTAGCTGTACGAAAAGCGTAACTCAGAACTTTGTATCCATAACTCAAACATCTGGATCGATATGTGTAGGATGATGAAGAGAAGCCGATATAGCGCCCAGCCACACAGTTGCAGCGCGTTCGCACGTTAGTCGCGCTTGCTGCCGCTCCACAACCATGCTCTACAGCACATTTGCGAAATCACGCCGATATCGACCTAGTTATTCAGCTGGTTGAATCGTTCCCCTTTTCACTGGCACCTAAATACCGGACACCTAATGAGCTGCCAGTATCGCGCACCGGGAAACGCGATGAAAAGCTCGAACGCAAAAAAAAGTAATCAAAAGCACGATCCTAACAGTCTTGTCTTCCGTGGCGGCCCATCCACAGCTGCTCCGAAGCGTAGGTAGGGTAAACAGAACACCTATTCACACTGTGCAAACAGACTGGAGCGTACACGGTATCATCATTAGAGCTAGGGTGAGCGGCCATGGTAGCAAAACGAAACAATTTACTGATTGAATATATACTCTACCTCCTTTATCTGGATGGTCGGGTGATAAGGTGATAAGTCTGTCGCAAAATCAGATGAGACAGAGAGGGCCTCTCTAACACCAGGAGCCTGCTTGAGTGGGGTTAATAATTGGAAGCGGAAGAAGGGGTGACGCACGAGTTCAGACTGGCCCCAAAAATAGATATCGATACGAATGGTGATAAGCACCAGCGCAGACTTCCTCTATATTCGGTTAACACAAGAAACTCATTTTCTCCGCACACAAAAAAAACGCTATTAAGTGAAGAGAAGCGCACCAAAGGTAAATAAATAAACAAATCCCCATATCAAACAGCAAACGCAACCATTATCGCAGGAAGTAAAAGCAAAAAAAAAGGGTAAAAGGGTTTGTGATTGATAAGACTCCTCGATAGAGGGTTTCTCTCAAGGGCTTCAACTCCTCAAGAAGGGCGTTGAGCTTTTGGGAGGTTTTTTTTTAATAGAAAATCGATCAAAAATTTAAATTAATTTTCTCTTTCTTATCACGAAACCAAACAGTTTGATTTCTCTGAATATAAATGGGAAAAAAGAAGTGGAGCAATCCTTACAGACAGCTTCTCGTATTCACGTTCGCTTAACAATTACCGATGCTTATTATTTTTCCCTCCCGGAAGTGCACATCCCGTCGGGTTTCTTCCTTCGTGAACTGAACAATTGGGATCACTAACATGAAGGTGGAAAAAAATCATCGAAATATAAATTTCATTCAATCAAAACAAAGAAAACTGCTCTTCCGGGGACCTCCTCTTCGATGTACGAGAAACAAAACAAACAATGCTCTCTTTCTGTTCCTTGCCCGACATGATATGGTGCAGCATAAAAATTAAAAAATACATGATACCGCTCATCATTTAACCCCTGCCTAGAGTAGCCCATAGGATGAGATAAATCCAATCATTTCCCTTTTTTTCTCTTTAACCACGCAGTAATTACGGCCCGGCCCGACCCAACAATCGAACTAAATGCTTTTTCCTCCCGTTTTTGTCTACGCATTCAATCTCTCGTTACCAATAGCTAAAAAAGGGTACTGCACACAAACGACCGAAAGTAATGAAATAGAATCATCAAACGAAAAGCCTCAAACGGCGGCCACAATTAGCATGCCTTTAGGTGAGACTGCCGAGTACCTAATACGTTCCACAGCTACCACATCTTTGGAATGGGATGACTTGGCGCACACGCACAACGCGATTAAACGGAAGCTCTCTTCAGCTCAAAGTTTCTTACGTGAAAACAATGCTGGCGATTGTTGTTACCTGTCGCGTGCTTTCAGATTTCAATTCGTTCGAAACCTATTCCCCTTCCTAGTCGGTAGGCAGCAACATTGTGAACAGAAAACAACATTATTATCTCGCGCAGATAGAAAACATCATGTTGTATGTTTGCTTGTTATCCAGCGAATTAAAGCGCTCAACAATTTTGCGATGGGAAGTTGAAACATGGTGCAACACCTTAATGGATTTCTGTTTCACGCATGTGCGGATATGTACTTAGCCTAAGCCATTAGCCCTATTTTGAGAGCAGGCCCCTGAATTAATTGATACGTAACGCTTTAAGAGTAGTGCTAAAACGATAAATCATAATGAATTGTGTATAGTTACGACCACCTGTTATTTATAAAAATAAAACTCAAGAGACATCTAGCGATACTCTGCCATGTGATAACGAGTACGATAATACGCCTTTAATGATTTTTGTATGTTTTCCAACAAACGTATCAACATAGGAAAATTGTAACTAACTTAAACACACTCACGCAAAGCGAACACTTTCGAAAATCAAAATTACTATTTTGATCATTTTTAGTATATGACGAATAAACACACAATTTCGTACAACATGACACAAAAATCACGCTTGACTATCTGTTCAAATATTAGATTTGTTCGCTAAAACAGAAGACAACCAGTTGTGTTACGCACTGTATTCACAAAAAAATGCTTTATCTATCATCCGCAAACAGAGGATTGCTTTGTGTTGACTTCCACAATAAGCCACATTAAATTATAAAAAAAAAACAACAATCAGTTTTTGTGAGCCTCTCTAAACGTTGTTTGTGCTGCATTCGTGGTTTCGTTGGTTGGAGTACATTTAACGGTGGAATTATTTTGGTTCGCTCGGTACCGACCATATTTCACGTATGGGAAGGAAAATTGCACCAATTACCGCATCATGCACGCAGCACACTCAAGAGCCCCAAAAGCTGTCGAGGTGGTTTTATTGTCGTGGGCAATAATACAGCCGATGATTAAATGCCGAAATCGAAAAGCCTCCACCGTACGGGAGATTTGCACGAATGAGCTTATAAAAACCCCTAATTAGACGATTTATTGAAGGAAATTAGTAGCAAAAACGTGGCCGTTTCATTCGTGGCCAGCTTTGGTGGTCGTCCGGCCCATTAGTGGTTGTTATCTTAGGACATCCGCTTGTGCCTTTGATTGAGATAGGATAGACACTCAAAGCTCGGAGTTTGCTAATGTCCTTCAGTTAAGTGCTCGTCCGCACTCAATCGTTTATCTTATCGATAGTCCATCACTTTACCGCAGTGGATTGACTAATTTTTATTTTTAAATCCCATACACACTGCTCATTTTCTGAATCACTCAAACGGAACCACAATACTATCACCACCAGTGAAAACAGAGGTTAGGACAAACGTCTAGCACGATTTATAGATTAGTGAGAGATCGCAAACGGAATCAAAAATCAATTTCACGAGGTTCGTCGCTTGACGTCGTTCGAGTAAATCTTTTGAATTCGTATACAGGGGTATTCGGACTATTTTTCGGCAAAAAGCTGTTTAAAGCCGTATTCAAGATATACGGTGCATTTCCTCGATACGGCTGCTCGACCACTCAGGCAAAGGAAAAAATGGCGATGGTGAAACGGCTTCTATTTAACTATTTTGTTTCCATGTTTGACCTACATTCTTTCCGAAAAACTTAGAGGTAGAGGATATAAAGAAAAGCCTATTGCATGCTCCATTAACCGATGGTAAATGTTACGCCCGACAGCTGTTTAGCTGTCCGTGGTAGCCGAATAGAAAAGCATAGCTTTGAAGTGCACTTTTCTCACACCGAATGAGACGCGAGATGCGCATCCACTGTTACGCTACACAGCTTGGGTGGTATTTGGGATCATTCTTACCAGGTAGTTCCCGCAAGGCATTTCGTGCGGGACTCACCCAGTAAATCGGGTGGAATATGGGATTAGTCTACAATTAAAACGTTTAATTTGTTTTTCACGTGTTTGAGCAGCCATCGACCGTGTTTCATAATAATAATAACAAAGCGAAGTTCGATCAGTTTCGGGGTGTTACCTAGTTAATGAGGCTTTTCGTTTATTTCCCC
>JXXA01009090.1:0-10964 GCA_000956255.1 Anopheles punctulatus | reverse complement strand
TTTCCATCGGCATCAAAGTCTGTTGTTGGTAATGATTTGTTTGAAGCAGAGAGCATCCCACCGTAGCGACAGGCCCGAGAAGCTCGAGCGGAGGAAGCTGGACCGTGAAGCGAAGCTGGAGAACATCAACCCAACGTTGTTCTGGTCGCCAGTAGCGATGGTGTTGCATGAGTGGCGGTTTGTTTTTGGTGCTGGTGCGCTTTGCTTATTTGTTTCGTCACTTGTGCGACTTCTTCTGCTCGTGTGCCTCACGTGTTTCGCGATCGCCTGCCGGCTGTGTTAATGAAAGCGGTTTGCCTTGCCGATAAGACGACGCGAAACAAGTACGTTTCGCCATCTCCTGTGCCTTCTGGATGTGGGAAAAGTTTCGCGCGTTGCGAACGGCAAAAGTTTACATCCTGCGAGATAGGAGCGCATCACATAAGCGGCATCATTTCGCAGGCATCTCGAAGCACCAGGCCAGAAGTTCACAGTAGGCCCTGCGAAAGGTGCTTCGAAAAGTTTTTCATACCGACGAACCCGAGTGCGATATATGCGATGATGATGATGATGATGATGCTGGTGGTTGTTTCCTTTTATGTACCTCGATGGGCTCGATACGGAACTGATAGGAAGAATTCTTGTTTGTACAGATAAAACAATGAGAAATCGCTCGCAATGATGATAAAAAAAAAGTTTATTTTCCATGGAAAAACCAACACACCCATTACGACATGAGCCGAATATTATGGAAATGACAACAACAACAACAGCAGCAGCAGCAGCAGCAGAGTTTAGTGTGGCAATAATCGGCAATTAAAAGTGGAAAAATGAAATCCAATTTAATCACGCTGCTGTGGCTGTGTCGAATTGGTCGCTGTTGCCCAGTTATTGCAACATGGTGACCGGCCCTGGTCTGTCGATGATGGCAAAGTGGAAACAATATAATGTAATAAATGTGATTCTCAACCCTGCTGCGGCCGCTGTGTTAACCCGTACGTCCGTTTCGTTTAGTCGGTACGGTCTAATTTTCACTCTGGAATTCCTTCCTTCCTTCCCGGCGGGGGGTGTCCAGATGTGTCCGCGATTGCATTTTCCTCGGCTACGTTCCCACTTCGTGCACTCTCAGCTACACTCGGCAGACACTCCTTTCAAGCCCAGCGTGTATGTAATCTTTGAATGGAGCGAAGATTTTGTACAGCAAAAAAAAGGGAAAGAAAACGAGAGAGCTCACTCGACTTCTATCGTTTCAATGCTACTATGATTCGCGTCGATGGCCGAAGGCAATGGGCGGCGGTGGGTGTAATTTAATTAAAAACTTGCGCAAAAATCTCTACCGGCACGGAAAGTGGTTCGCGCGGGGGTCGCTGGGGTGGAAGGAAATCTCTAGATTTGTCTAGCTACTTTTTCGCATTAGGAAGAAAGGGCGAACGGACATGAAAAAATACATACCGGTTCGCTGAATACATGCCGGACCGCAAGTAGCGTAATATTATTCAAATTCATATTCATATTTCGTGTGCTGCAAAAAAAATAAAGCGGCAGCGGCAGCGGAAGCGACGTTACTGAAAGAAATTCGCCCGGACGGGTATGCTGACCGGCCCATTTTCGGTTTCAATCCATTGTTCCCGCTTTACTTGCTTCAATTTGTGGTTGTTACGGATGAATTGTTCCACTTGTGCTTTGTTATTTTTCCGAGAACCGCTTGTAATAGGGTATCTTTTTTTTCTCTCATTTGACTCCTTTAGAGGCACGCTTGCACGGTGTTGGTTACTATGCCTTTTCCACCGACCAGCAGGAACGCAATCGGCAACGCGATGAACTGGACTCGATACGCGAGTCAACGGTGGAGGCACAGAAAGAGCGTGAAGCACTGCGTAAGGCACGCGACAAACTCATTGCCGATCGGGTGAAGGCAGCCCGTGCCCGGCAACGAGCGCGACAGGGTTTACCGCCGGAGGATGAAGATGAAAAATCGCCCGCTGACGGTTCGGAAGCTGCCGACCAGCTGTACGATTCGGCCGAGGAAAAGCGTCGACGTAAAGCGGAAGAAAAGCTGCGCAAGCGGAAGGAACGAGAAGAACGACGCAAAGATCGCGAACGGGCGGATCATGTACGACCGTGGGACGAAGGGAAGGAGCAAAATCCGGACGATCAACAGTGGGTTCCCGCCAAGGAACGGTTCGTTCTCTCGCAGCACGAGTGGAACGATCTGAAGCGAAACGAGCGTATCGCCGAATTCGCACCGCCCCCTGCGGAACGAGCAGCGTGGGCAAGTGGTTCAAAGTATGTACCGAGCAGCGATAGACCGCAACCGTCAAACCCCGTACCCCCGGCAAGCGAATCGGACTCGGACTCGGATTCGAAGGCAAGTGACAATGACGAGCCTATCGTCGGTCCGCTGCCACCGCAAATGATCCTGCCCGAGGACATTCCGCTTCCGGAGGAAGACACAACCAAAGGGTCACTGTATTTTACCACGAAAAAGAACGCCCCAAAGCGAGAGCTGAAGCGGCGCAATCTAAACACCGTGGAAATGGTAATACCAGCGAAACAGCCACCGCCCGTACCGATTCGTAACGAGCTAAGCGATCCGGAAGACGCCCACGAGCGGGTACCAGAAAGGAAACGGGCGGAAATAGAGCCTCCGGCGACGTACGATTACTACGGCCCGTCGGACGTGGCAGCAGGATCGCACCGCACCGACCCCGGCCAGCGAGTTACGCCGGAAAATAGATCCAACTTGGAGGCTTCCATTGAGGCTGGTCTGAAATTCCTGCGAAACCAGTCGGACAAAGCGGGCGGACCGGGAACCAAAAACCGATGGACGTCGAACGCGGATTATTGACGAATAAAAAGCAACGAACGATAACTGATTGTGGGATGATTGTTTTCGTACTTAGGCGAAGCTGATATGCTGCAAACTGAATATCACATCCCAAAGCACCGTTTTGATGGCTTTGAGCATGAGTAGCAGAGGGAGAAAGAACATCGGTTTCTCGGTTTTCAATTGCATCCCCCGGCACATTCGATGCGAAGCGAACGTAAACATTCGAAGCGAGAGGAAAGCGAAGTGTGTTAATATGAATAGTTGTGCTTTCACATAAAACGCAGCACTGCCCGGTCCTGCTGCTGCTGCTGCTGCCGCCGCCAGAGTGTCATGTGTTTTAATGAGGAGCTATAGCTTCCCATCACACTACTAAAAACAAAAAAAAGGCCACACGGGATGGATCGCCCGATTCCGACGTAGAGTGGCAAACATGTAGCGAAGCGTAAAGCAACACTCGAGCATACTTGTCTTTTGTATCTTTTCACTGTGGAGTGGCTCTCTTGCTCGCTCGCTATGTTGGTTAAGAATAATCTCTTCCCATCACCGTCATCATCATCATCATCATCATCATCGTCGTCGCTGTCGTATGCTCATCAGCCATCGCGATAGTTAGCCTGTGGGCCGTGGTGTCGTGATCATTATCGTTTTTGTCACCATCATAATCGTAACCGTAGCATCTTCTTGTCCGTTCGTGCAGGTCTGTTTAGTCCGTCCGGACCGCCTGGACCTCGGTTGCTCGGGTGCAAGCGAGTGTACATGTACCCGATTTTAAAAATCTGTTTTACGATTATGTTTGCGATGATAAAACCAAATTTCGCCCCGCAGGCCGCAGGAATGGTGCACGAAAAAAACTTCCAAAAATTTGTCAAATTTTATCCTCCAGCCGGTGCTCATTACCCAATCCGGCCTTGGGACGGAGACGACGGGTCACAACGTTTTAAAGATGATTGAGGAGAAAACTTTTACGTGACGTGACGTGGCCCCTTACCGTCAACCTGCGTCAGGCAGCTCGTGTACGCCGGCGGACAGTCGAACGCGTACTTCTCCTCCGGCCGGAAGCCTTCGCAAGTGCCTTCGACGGTCGGTACGCTGCTCTGTCCGTGATGGGTCGGCAGTGTCCTGAACGGGCCGTCAGCACCCTCGCCACAAATGTAGCACTTTCTCGCGTCCACCAACTGCAGCAACCACACGTTCGTGCATACAAGTGCTGTAAAAAAAAAACAAAAAGGAGAAAGAATAGTAAAACACGTGATTAGCTTTAAAGTGACACACATTTATCTTAATCTAACGTGGTACAGGATGTGGATAAAAAACATGCAAAGAAGGATGAATAAATACACTTTTTTTACTTAAAAAGAAAAGAAAGCAATTAAACAATTACTCGTACATCAATCAAACAAATATCCTGAACGGAAAATCGCGTTGTCTCATCGCCGCTGAATCAGAGCCATTGAAGTGGCGAGTGCGAGTGTGCACGAGTGCAAAGATGCTCAATATAAATAAATTAATATGACAAATGCAGCCGTGTGGCTTGGTTGCACAAGAGATCGGATACGCTTCAGCGCGGCTGATAGCAATGCTATCTTGTGTCTTCCGAGAAAACCATCAAATTCCGTGCGGTTGGTTTTGTTGCTTTCGTTTTCGGGAGGATATGTAGATGCAGTATATAGCAAACTCCTCTTTGCTCAATCAAAAATGCAATTTATTTTCATCCACTCCAACCCGGCGACGGAAGATGCACGTTGAATTCGGATTAGTTCTGTTTTGTTTTCTTATTTTTTTTTTACTATCTCTAAGGTATGTTGGCAGGAAGCAACCAACCGAAGCATTTGCGCATCTTCGGCCGTATATTTGTTTACGTGTAACAGAGTGCAGCGTGTTATTACAACGAACAGCACGATTTAATTACGGGAAATCCACAGTGCGCGTCCCTCCTTTAACAGATTAAGAAGAAGAATAAGAGAGAAAGAAAAACAAATTCCATCCTCCATTGCGTTCCCCGTGCAGCTTTCTCTCGCTTCGAATCCGGGAGTAATACGATGCGATAGAAGAAAATCGTAATAATAAAATCAGCCCCCTTCCGTGCATGCTGCGATGCGCTCAGGTTCGGAGAAATGTTTTGATAGCGTACATCATACAACATATGATAGAAAAGCTGGCTAAGCGGAATCAGACTCATAAAATACAAGCACACACACACATGTACTGAACTCTTCTCGCGACCAGATCGCATCGGTTCAGCTTGACCTGTGGCGTACGTTAAAGAGAGCAAAACCAACAAAAAACCTCGTTGCTTACTCCCTTCAACAACTCTCTTCGAATATTATATAACGCTAGTTCGCTCCAAAACCAGAATAAAAAAAAAAGCAGCAGGAAGTATTAGCTACGGGAACCATATCGCTTTGTTAGTGTTTTGTTTTTCAACTACGCCACCCGGACAGCTCAACTAGCCGGTGATGGATGTTATGATTTCCGTAAAACTGACCACCGACTTCACGACCAAAGCGCATCCCACCCGCAATCCATTACATTTGCATTTGATGCGCATGTGTTTTTGTAGCACCAGTTTGCACCGAGCTCAAGGTGCTTTAAAGGGAATAAAATTGCACTTTAAACGATCACGGCTGGCGAGCCCGCAAAGAACGCATGTGGCGGCCACATGGTGGCGGTTTCTTTCGCATCCTTTTCCAGCAACGAGTCGGTACGGACGGAATGAATGAATGAAGGATGAATGAAAAATGACGAAATGATTGAGCAATAATCGCGCGACCATCGTCGTTCCTTT
Source organism: Anopheles punctulatus (assembly GCA_000956255.1). Classification (NCBI taxonomy): domain Eukaryota; kingdom Metazoa; phylum Arthropoda; class Insecta; order Diptera; family Culicidae; genus Anopheles; species Anopheles punctulatus. The sequence goes on along the minus strand of JXXA01009090.1, from coordinate 5,370 downwards.
CGCAAGAGCCGGAGCGTCCTTCCGATGAGTTGTTACGATCGACTGATTCCCATCTGCTCCGGTCCGTAATTGGGATGGGGTGGCCCCTAGGAGATGGGGAGCGCGGGGACATCAGCCACCACCCTACTCCCCCCATCACCCCACCCCTCACCCCAGACAAACGATGAAACGTGAGCAGCTATTTACCGTAGCCCGTGTCGTCGTAATTGAGATTTATTTAAGAGGTTCTCGCTCGTCTCCCGGACCGACCTCGTGGTCAGATCGATCGCTCGAGTGTGCATGCCAGCTCAGCATATCGTCCCTGTTTCTATTATTGTCACCGCACCGCGGCTCGTGGCTCCGGAACGTGGCTCCAATTGAGGGCAGAATCGTAAGTTCCACCTTTATCGTGGACCAGCCAACCAGAAGGGTTCCCAACACTCGTCCTAGCAGGTGAATCTGAGTTTCTCGGCTCTCGAAAAAAACACACCCACACACACACACACACACACACACACACACACACACACACAATCCTCGAACGTGTCGGCATTGTTACATGGTCCGGACCCGGTACCATTGTCGAAAGAAGCTCAGAAGTCGAGCTCCTTCTTTTCCGGCGCACGGTGAAAGCTTCAGCTTGTCTGATGGCACTTTCAATTGTGCCGGTTGCCGGCATCGTCCTGGAGGGTTAGTTGCACGTTGGAATCTCTATTAACTCACGGCCCTCTGCCTGCTCGTTCCCGTCCATCCATTTTCATTTCTCGATCGATCTCACCGACCAACCCAACCTCCGGCTCCATCTGCCGTGCACGATAGTCTTGTTTAGTGAACTCATTTCATCGCACAAATCGCACGATATATCTCGCCTGTAACGACGCTCGCTCTTTTCGCTCGTGTGCATGAACTTATTTCACTTCCCGCCAGTACATGTACAATTTAACCAAGTAAAATATATTATATCGACTGGGTGGGGGCATCCTTTTCGATTGAATGCACGCTTCTTGACGATTCCATCGCTCATCCCGGGTTCGGCCGCAACCTTCAATTTATCCGTGACCATTCATCTCTGATCTCTGCTCCGGTTGATGGAGCCTAAAGCCGTTTGCTGTGCTGCTGCCGCCCAGCCTTCAGGAAATGCGATATTTCGGCGGTTCTTGCACGTGCACGCGCGCGGAACAACCCCTTCCAGCAACCATTATTGTCGTTATCATTATTATTATTAGTAATAACATTACCCTCCATCCCCCGGGAGCCGAGTTTTGCGCACAGGTTCCGCTACTCTTCGATTTACGTGCGCGTTTTTATTTGATTACATTTCATGCTTTCACCCGCCGTGACGCTGGGATACTCAGCGACAGTCGTTAGGCGCTCGGGATTCGCGTTTCCGATTCCGCCTGCGGGTTGCCGATACCAACGCCCGTCCTTAGACCGAACACCGTGGGACGCTATGCTAAGCTGTGTTTTGTTTTCGCTGCTTTGCTACCATCCGTCTCGCGATTCGAGGCACAGAACACAATTCGCTGCTCGCCGGTACCGGGAAATCGGGATAAATATTCACAATCTTACGAGAGCGCCCATTTCCGTCGCTCGCACGCGGTTCCACTTTTTTCGCCATTAGATTTCCTGTTGTTTGGTCGGATTTGTGCGCGCCTACTGTGCACCCGAGGCGTTTACTTACGAGACAGCAGCGATGTCATGGTAGCAGCAGCAGCTAGTTACTATTTTCGCTATTCACCCGCGATCATGGTAGGCGTCCGCGTGCCTAAGCCCGATGTCGTCAGTGTGTGTTCTAAGCTTCTTCCAACCGTGCGCCGAAGCTCTGTTCGCCGTGTCTTAGAACTCGCAACAAGACGGTAAGTCGTTCCACAGCCCGGCCGTAAAAGTCGGCCACAGGCCATAGCCGTGGAAGAATGTGTCACAGCAACTGTCGTAAATCAATTTATAGCAATTTACCATCGCTGATGTGCCACACTTTGCGCTTCGAACGACGGAACCTGTTAGTTTCTTTTTTTCGAACATCTTTCCAAGGCTGAGCTGACAAGCGATGCAACTAGGTCGTTGCACATCCCGCGCTGTCATCACCCGTGGCCGTTCCATCCTGCAACCTCACCTCCTCGCACGCCGTGGAACCGTTTGATGCAATTAGTCAACGTGTGTCTCAGGATGCAACGTAGATGATAACGGCCTGCTAAGCCTTAAAGTTAGGTCAAGCTTGAGGCGAGTCGAGCAGCAACCAAGGGTTCGAAAGTCACCGAAGCGAATAAATCTTTCCCTCCTCGGGCGTTTCCGCTTTCGCTGAAACACGGTGTAAAAGAGTCGGTGACGCTGAAAAGTCCCACTTTACATCCGTGCTACACATTCATCAGGGACACCAATTTGCAAAATGTCTGCAGAGCAAAGGCACTGCCCTCGTTCTCACCGTCGCCGTCGGTATCTCCGACGCTCCGACTCCAACAGCTCACAGTTTCGACAGTTGTACAACTACCGCTGCGAACCGGCGCCGGAACTTTACCGGCCCGATGTCAAATATCACACCCAAAAGGACGACAATGCCCGGGGAGATAGTAGCTTCGATCGCTACTCGGAAGTCCTGCCCAGATCCCGGTGCCCCGAGCCGCTAAACGAAGTGAATCATCATGTCACTGGCAGCAAGTGTCATTAGATCGTATTTTGAACTTCATTTCCTGATACCACTCCGGATGCCAGGGTCAGGGACTTGGAATTCCAACCAACCGAGAAAAGCTCATCCAACCCTTTAAAATCCGACATCATTGGCTCCGAAGTCGGAGCCGGTCTCGTCATAGTAACGTCCGAACATGTTGTACCGGTACAGTAAACTCCCCCGGTACGCTTCGGGACGGCAAATAAGATTTGGCGTGATGCTGTTCGGAAGTGAAAATCGTTTTTCGGGATCCAGTAGCAAAAATCGAAGCTCGCTCAGGTGTAAGAAGCTCCTTCATCGCCGTGAGCGGTGAGGCGTGAACGAGTGGACTACAAAGTTCGACCCTTATCCTGCTGGCTGATGCTGGACACCGTGGGATGCTGACTGGGTCGGGGGGAAGGGGGAGGGAGGGTTAGTGGTCCACCACTTGACAAACAACAAAGCGGAAGTTCTTCATCAAACAAACCCGTCGCTCTCTACATTCCCGTTCGGAAAAGGATGGGCCACTAGCGCGGGCCCGATGTCTAGCGTACGTTGCATTGCAGCAGCAGCATTCCGGGCCGAAGTAATTCCAATGTTGGCGCGTGTAAAATTAACATACAACATCCATTTAGCAGCAGCTAGTCGGCTGCCCGACCAGACGGCACGCTGAAGGCTGAAGTCAACAAGATGTGCGCTATACAAGACCACTCGAAAAATTAATTTTAAGTGACATTTTGTCTGCTTCATTCTCCCCGCTTGCTTCCCGTTTGCGAGGGACCCTTTTGCTCGTTAAAATCCCGCGGGTAGAATTCACACAAGCTTCCCCGGGGGCGCAGTGGGAGCGCAAGTGAGTGTTGCGCGCCGAAACCGAGGGATCCTGCGGCCGGATGCGGAACGGATATTGGAGCGCTGTGTGCGGAAAAGCACAAAAACAAACAATCGGAGGTAAAAAGTGGCTGATGAATGAGTGTTTCCGGTTCGATAAAGCACAACCCGACCGCCGGAAAAAAAAGGTAAAGGTACGGAAGCATTCGTAGCGAAAGCTATCACCGCAACACACTCACACAAAGCGAAAACAATGTGCAAAAGTCATCGCGGAAGCGTATTGTTTTGTCCTTCTGTTCTGAAACGTTTTCATACTAAAAGGTGCACAATACACCTTCCCCTTTCTTGGGCGGAATCTTACCTTACCGTTCCCAATTCGACTGTCTTGTCGGATTTGTGCATTTGAGTTTTTTTTTTGTTTTTTTGAAGATTTAAATTGCATTAATAAAGTTTATGAATCGAAAAGCGCCCAACTCAGCAAATGTTAGGATCGCACGGACACACACTTCGTGTGCAGACAAATTATAAAAATCATAAACAACCGACTTTTTAAAGGAAATGATAGCACACAATTAAACTTCCCCTCCCCGTCCCAGCTGTGCAGCAATGGGCCCGAATTTCGGGAACCCAAAACTTTACCCATCGTTCTGCGTTATCTAACTTTCGCCAGACTGCGCCAACCAACTGAAGCGAAGCGAGACGACGGAAAGCCACGAAACCACCACCGGCAACTGCTTTTGCACACGGTTTCGAGCCGTACACGAAAACTGGAGCCTACTGTCCCGATGGGAAAAAGGACACGCTTTACCGTGTGCTCAAGTGGAACGGGAAAATGTGAACCGACACGGTTGCGTGGAATGGGGCCAACCGCTGGAAAATTTTCCCACAATCGCGGTAACCTGTGGTGCATGCATTTTGCCCTGCACCACGACGGCGCGGTGCTTGTTGCATTTCCGAATAATGGTGTCCTTGTTATTCGAGAGCATATTTAGACTCTAGCCAACCGAAATCCGAAAGTCCTAATGACTTCTAAATGATGCAATCCGGCAACGAGAGTGTAATCCAGAAGCCGCTTAGCGTACGATCATCATCAAAGCGATTGAATCGGGGGAAAACCAGTGTTCTCTGGTGGGGAGCGACCGGAGACAGATGGAAACTCTGATGGAGGTGGCATTCAATTGGATGCTGTAAATGATCGCCTCAAGTGGTCGGAGCGGGGGTAGGTTCTAAAACATGATGGATACAAAACCAGCGTATGGTCAAACTTTTGATCGTGGCTGCGGCACAAATCACACCACACCAAAATCTACTTCCAAACACCATTCGAAGCGGTGGCCTCCGGTGCTTCCGGTGCTGCACTTTCGGCAACGGCAAGACCGGACAACTATTTGCCCGTGTCATTTGTCCCGCTCCCGCTCGCTTCGTCCTGGGTGACCCTGAAACCGCGACAAACACACAACTTCAAACCGGAAGCATCCCAAACGTAAAGGATTCGTAAAGGGGATTCATCGTCGTCGTCGTCGTCGTCGTCCGAAGGTCTTGTTCTCTCGGGGAAGTTGGATCCGGGTCAGCGTGATGGCGGGAGCGCGAAGGGATTTGTCGCGTAATGAAGATATATCTCTACAGTAAAAATGCTTAATGGGCGTTATTTATGGAAGGATGCAAAGGTACACACGCTTCTTGCATTCGCTGTTCTTTCTCCCGCAGTCTTGTCGCTCGGTTGGTCGGCCGGTCGGTCAGAAATCGGTGTATCATTTCCAAACCTGGGAGCACTGAATTATGGAGCTCAATTTAGTTACCTTCCCTGCATGCCGAAATTTGATAGAGAAATACGAAATATTACTTTGACTTTGGTAGGGCGCGCGCGATGTCATCGAGACGTTCGCATTTGTACGGACGATATCACCTTTCCTCCGGGG